>JAJSRW010000611.1:17500-49199 GCA_022414725.1 Microglena sp. YARC | reverse complement strand
GTAACTCAAAACCGCTAAACACTTACACGCACATACACAGCACACCTGCCAAAGATAGAATGTGTTGTACTGCATGCGCGTCGTCACGGCCTATGAATTTTCAACGCACATGCCACAGCGAAGGGCCCCCATTCCCAAGTGGTGTTTCCTGGGGCGGACACACAACACACCACCCCCCAACCACAAAAACACACACCCCCCCACAACCCCACCCCCTCCACACACACACACGCACACACACCCACACCCCTCCACACACACACACACGCACACACACAAACACAAAACACCCACCCACCCCCACATCCCCACGAACCCACACCTGTCCAAAGATAGAATGTTGTACTGCATGCGCCGCCGCCCCGTGCCATGGAATTTCCAACGCAGGATGCCACAGCAGCCCCCACCCCAAGTGTTTTCCCTTGGGAGTCATCCCATTGCACAGCTATGCTTCTCAACCCCCGCCGCCCCACATCACCACCTCCTGCAACCTTCTTCGCTGCGCATTTAGTTTTAATTTAATTTAGTTATAATGAATTTATTTTTTATTTAAGTTACGTTTCAATTTATTGTATCATAAACGCATTCACAGCTTAATGTTGTCAACCCCAACAAGCCCACATCCAAAGCCACTTACCTGGCAAAATTCTTTCTCAATACAGGGTAATTCAATTTAATTAATTTTAATTTAATTTAGTTTTAACTTAATTTAGTTATTACATTAATTTTAGTGTAATTTAATTATAGTTTCAATTTACTGTATCATTTACACGCATGCACAGCTTATGCTGTCAACCCCACCACCCACATCAGCCCACTTCCTGCAACATTCTTCCTGCAAAATAGTTGTAATTTAATATTTCAATATTATTGTATCATATGCATACTACACACTAGGCACAAGAACAGGCATACAAGGCCACAGCACAGCACAGAGCAACAGACAGGCAACAGGCAGACAGGCACCACAGACAGGCAACACAAACAGGCACAGCACAGCACAGGCACAGCACAGGCCAAACCCAGGCACAGGAAAATAAAGGCAGCCCTACCCCTATTGGATAATGTCAAATGTGTGCAATACCCCGACGCTGAATTGGTGCAGCAGGCACATACATATGCAGAAGCTGCACGTGCAATAACTCAAAAAACCAAACCAAACCAAAACCAAACCAAACCAAACCAGTGCCCACCCTGGTTAGTCCAACCCACCATCATGGACAATGTCAAAATGCACGATTTCTAGACCTTAAAACTGGCGCAGGCAGGCACAGACATATTCAGAAAAGCTGAACTGTCTAGCCCACCCCCCCTCCCCCCCGCCCAAAAAAGAACAGTCCCCACCCTGTCCCTACCCACCATCAATGACAACGTCAAGAAGTGCGCCGACTTCCTAGAACGCATTGAACTGGCTATGCAATTGGAACACGAACTCAAGGTACTTAGAGACCGTAGTTGAGTTGACTAAAATGATTCCTTCATGTAGCTTCACAGCCTCCAGTGCTTGCTTCAAGCTTTCACCTGAAATTGGTGTGATGGTACATGTAGATGGAAAACGAATTTGATTACTGAGAGCTGTAGGGTGACTAAGATGAGCTCTTCTTGTAGCTCACAGCCTCCAGTGCTTGCTTCAAGCTTTCACCTGCGATTGGTGTCATTGGTCATGGTGTTACTGTGAAATTGGTTCATTAGCTGAAAAAACATGTGAACATTTGAACTGAAATTTGTGTCATTGGTGTCATTGTGCATGCAAGGTTGTGTAGGGTGACTAAGATGAGCTCCTTCTTGTTAGCTCACAGCCTCCAGGTGCTTGCTCAAAAGCTTTCACCTGAAAATTTGGTGTCATTTGGTGTGTTGAGTGACATGTAGATGGAAAAACGAATTCGAATTACTGAGAGCGGTAGTGGTGACTAAGATGAGCTCCTCCTTAAGTCTCACAGCACTCCCAGTGCTGCTCAAAGCTTTCACCTGCCAATTGGTTCATTGGTGTTGTGTTGGTGTTATGTAATAGAAAACAAATTCGAGTACTGAGAGCCGGAGGTGAGACTAAGATGAGCTTTCCTTTTTATAGCCCACAGTCTCTAGTGCTCGCTTTCAAGCTTTCACCTGATATGGTGTGTGTGTTGTGTCATTGGTGCAGTGGCAGCCGGTGTGTGAGTGGTTGCCAAGTTGGCCTTGTATGTTAGCTCACAGCCTCAAGTCTTGCTCAACTATTGACTGCTGATAGTGTGTGTATTGTTGTAATCGGTGCAGTGCAGCTCGTGCCTAAGATTGCCAAGATGAGCTTGCTTCTTTAATGAGCTCACAGCCTTCAGTGCTTGCATTCAAGGTTCACCTGGAATGCCTTTGTGTGCTGATTTCATTGGTGCAGTCCAAGCCGGCGTAGGAATGGTTCCAAGATGCAGACCTGCGTTATAGCTCACAGCCTCTAGTGCTTGCTTCAAGCTAAGACCTCATAATTGGTGTGTGTAATTGGTGTAATCCAGTGCAGTTTGCAGCTGTGTTTTGAGTGGTTGCCATGATGTCCTTGTTGTTTAGCTAGCAGCCTCCTAGTAGCTTTCATTGGAAGGCTTGACCTGACAATGATGTGGTCCGTGGTGTCATGGTGCATGTGCAGCCGGCTGTGTGATGGTGCCAAAGATCCTGTGTTACAGCTAACAGCTCTAGTGCTTGCATCAAGCTTCACCTGGAATGGCTGTGTGTAGTGTAATCAGTGCAGTGCAAGCTGTATTTGAGTGGTTGCCATTGATGTCCTTGTTGTTATAGCTCACAAGCCGTCTAGTGCTTGATGAAAGCTTGACCTCAATGGTGTGTTTGTCGTATCATCAGGCAGTGCAGCTGATTTTAGTGGTTGCCATGATGTCCTTGTTGTTATAGCTCACAGCCTCTAGTGCTTGATTGAAAGCTTGACCTGCCAATGGTGTGTTTGTCGGTATCATCAGTGCAGTGCAGCTGATGTTTGATGTTCCATGATGTCCTTGTTTTATAGCTCACAGCCTCTAGTGCTTCATTGAAGGCTTACCTGACAATGCGTGTGTGTGTCCGTCACAGTGCAAAGCAGCCGGTGTGTATGTGGTTTCCAAGATGAGCTTGTTGATTGTTGTTATAGCTCACAACCTCGATAATGCCGTATGCTAACTTCACTTTCCACCGCCTTGCAACAGACCGTTCTGTTGCATGAGCATGGACTAAACAACCACCATGCAAAACACGCAGAACACACACAACCGTACAGACCACACACAGACACGTACAGACACACACAGACAGCGTACAGACACACCACAGACCGTACAGACCACACAGACACACAGACACACACAGACACGTACAGGCACAACACAGACCGTACAGACACACCACAGGACAGTACAGACACACACCAAGGACACGTACAGAACACACAGACACGTACAGTTACACCCAATTACCCCATTTGAGAGACCCCATGCATTTGAAGCTGCCTGTAGCCGTACACTTATGGCTCACAATGCTGCGCGTATTGAAACTTCAATTCCACCGCAATGCACAGCTGTTCTGTTTGCATGGATGAACAGCGCAACACCCAACACAACAACACACAGACAAACAACAGCGCGCAAAATTGACAAACATGCAACAAACTACATTACAGGCCACAAACTGCACACAACACAACCCCAGACACACAGGACACACCACAGAACAGCACACAGACACAAAACTGACACACAGACACACACAACACACAGGACACACACAGACACACAGACACACACAGACACACGACAGACACAAACTGACACACAGCACAAACTGACACACAGACACACACAGACACATAACACACACCACACAGGACACCACACAGACACACAGGCCACAACTGGACACATAAGACCACACAGACACAGAAGACAGGAACACAGTCAAACAGGACACACAAGACACACAGTCACAAAGACACACAGGCACAAACTGACACACAGACACAAACATGACCCACTGACACACACACACAAACACACAGACACAACTGCACAAAAAAGACACAGCGCACAAACTGACACACAAAACACATACCAACACACAGACGCACAGACACAAACTGAAAGCACAACAAAGCTGACAACACTAAACACACACAGTCAAAACTGACAGAAAGGTCACAAACGACACAAGAGACTAGACTTAGGTGACACAGCGTGACGAAAACTTCTAGACCAGTGACACAGGGGCTGACACACACAGACATTCAACAGACACAAACTGGAGAACAGCAGGTGATCATCTGATCACTTCACAAAGCACCATTACTGAACCACAGGGCCAAACTGACAATCACTGACACACAATGACACACAAGCACAATCTGAAGACACCGGCAAAAACTGACACACAGGCACACAGCACGCACACAGACACACGGGCAGCAAACTGCCACACAACTGCTGACACAAGACACTCAAACTGACACACAGACACACAGACACACACACAGCAAATCAGGAACCAGCGCACAGACCACACTTGAGACAAACAAAACAGCACCAAACTTGAACACACAGACACAGAATCGTTTTCGCACACACACCAGGCACAAACCTGTCACACACACAACACACACAGACAAACGGCACAAACAGTCCACACACGGGCACAAACACACAACAGACACACAACAGAACACACAGACACACACAGACCACACACGACACACACGTAACCACAGACACACAGAACACACACACAGACCACAGCATTAACTGACACACCGGGCACAACTAAACTGCAACAGCACAACTGACACACAGACACACACAGACACACAGACACACACAGACACACAGGCACAAACTGACACACAGAAACACATAGACACACAGACACACACAGACACACAGGCACAAACTGACACACAGGCACAAACTGAACACACAGGACACACACAGACACCACACCACACAGGCACCAAACTGACAAGACACAGGCATAAAACTGACACAAACAGACACACATAGCACACAGACACACCACAGACACACCCAGGCACAACTGACACACATCAGACACACACAGACACACACGGGCACAAACTGACACACCAGGAACAAAAACTGACACACAGCGCACAAACTGACACACAGACCACAGACACAGACACACAGACACACACAGGCACAAACTGACACACAGGCACAAACTGACACACAGACACACACAGACACACAGACACACACAGACACAGACAGACACACACAGACACACAGGCACAAGCTGGCATCACCAGACACACAAACTGACACACAGGCACAAACCTGAACACAGGCACAAACTGACACACAGACACAACAGTCACAATGACACACACAGGACACAAACCACAACACAAACTGAGACACAGGCACAAACTGACACACACAGACACCAAACTGAAACAACAGGCACAAACTGAACAACTGACACACACAGACACACACAGACACAAAAACTGAGACCAACAGGCACAACTGACAACCACACAGACCAACACAAACTGAAAAACACCAGGCCACAAACTGACACCACTGACAACCAGACACACACAGAACAACACACACGAGACTGCACACACACAAACTGAACACAGCACAAACACACAAGACACACACAGACACAAACTATAAAACCACAGGGCAAAAACTGACACACTGACACACGCAGACACACACAGACCACAAACTAGACACAGGAGACACAGGACACACACAAACTGCACACACGCACAGACACAAACACACACAGGACACAAAACTGACAGGGCACAAACTGACACACAGGCATAAACTGACACACAGACACTCACAGACACACAGACACACAGACACACACAAGCACAACAGCACACAAACTGACAGCACAAAAGACTACATCACACAGACACACAGGACAAACTGTCACATGTGTCTGTTCACACGGGCACAACAAACTGACACACAGACCACACAACAGCATTTGACAGACACACATTTTTATCAGACACACAGACACACACAGACACACAGGCACAAACTGACACATAGACACACACAGACACACAGACACACACAGACACACAGGCATTAACTGACACAAACGGGCACAAACTGACCACACAGCACAAAACCTGACACACAGACCACACAGACTTAGACACACAGACACACACAGACACACAGGGCACCCAAAACTGACACACAGGCACAAACTGACACACAGACAGCACACAGACACATCAGACACACACCAGACACACAGGCGCAAACTGACACACAGGCACAAACTGACACACAGACACACATAGACACACAGACACACACAGACACACAGGCACAAACTGACACACAGACACACACAGACACACAGACACACACACAAATGACACACAGCACAAAACTGACACACACGGGCACAAACTGACACACAGGCACAAACTGACACACAGGCACACACAGACACTTGTTACAAAAACAGACCCCACTGTCACACATTTGGGCGACCTCATGTATGAGCTGCCGGTAGCTACACACTCACCAGGGTACTTCCAAGCGCGCACTTTTGCGCGCTGGTGCGCTGCCTTTTTGAGCCCCACTGCGCGTTTCGCGCAGTTTTTTGCAACCCCCTGTGGGCGCAGCAAGCGATTTTCGCACTACATAACGCAGTTTGTTTTTTCAAGTGCGCTAAAGCGCTGGCCAATTTGGTCAATGGAAGTACCCTAACACTCACTGCTCATGAGGTCGACAGCAACAACACCAGGCGCACAGACAGCCATATACTTGAGCTGCCTGTAGTGCATGGCTACTTATTTCTCACAATACTGCCTTATGCAAACTTCACTTTCCCCTGACTGCATAGGCCGTTCTGGTTGCATGAGGTCAACAGCAGCAACAAAATGCATACAAACAGACACATACACAAACTGGCACACAGACACACAGACACAAACTGACACACAGGCACACACAGACAAGTAGAGACACAAACAGACACAAACTGACGCACAGACACACAGACACACAGACACACAGACACACAGACACACAGACATACAGACACTCAGTCACATATTTGAGTGAGCCCATACATGAGCTGCCGCTATAGCCACACACTCAATGCTCACAATGCTTAAGTGGAACAACTTCACTTTCCCCTCACTGCACATGCCACTTTGGTTGCTTGAGGTGAACAGCAGCAACACCATGCATCCACGCAGACACACGGACACACACACACACGGACGGACACAAACTGACACACAGACACACAGACACACGGACACACACAGACACTCTGTTACTCATTTAAGAGACCCCATGAATGAGCTGCCGATAGCCGCACACTCACTCCTCACAATGCTGTTGTGGAAGAATATAGCCTAGTCAGACTGCCGGCATCATGTGATATCATATTTCCGTTCCCTACTTACTGCTCACAATGCTGCCGTGAAAAAACTTCACTTTTCCCTGACTGCACATGCCGCTCTGGTTGCATGTGATGTCTTTTTCAAGAATACCTTCTGAGAGGACCACAGCCCAGACGGAGAAGATTGCCAGCAGCAAGCGGTGCATGCGCATGCCGTGCATGCTGCAATATGTTGCTTGTCCACACCAAGGTGTCACTACAGCTGCTTCACTACTTCATGAAGTGCTAGAGAAGTCTTATAGGTGGGAGTGGAGATGGTGAGAAGGGAGGAGGGGGAAGGGTGGGCTGGGCTGTTGGGAGGGAGGGTTAGGCGTCAGTGGCTGTCGCACGTCCAAAACCTCGGGGGAAACAAATCGGGAATTATAGCTAATATGGGTGCCCCGTAGAGGTACCAGCTGGGTACAGGGGTTGAAACGTGGAGTGGGCGGGGCGGGGGGGGGGGGGGGGGGGGGGGGCAGACGCGTGCGTGTGTAAAATTTGAAAAGATCTAACGAAAAGATCGTGCTCTGATCTGCACACGGATCATCGCTCCAGATGAGAGGTTCGGCCAGTCTGGGGTCGGAAAAGTGGGACTGGATGGAAGTGGGGACTGTCGGGAAAAGTGGGACCGGATGACAGGCTGGCCAGTTCAGCGAAGCAGTTGATGTCAGGCCAGCGAGCCAGGCAGGCAGGCAGAAACTCGTTACATGACGTCGCTAAAACAATGCAGGCAGGCAGGCAGGAATTCGCTACATGACGTCGCTAAAACAATGCAGGCAGGCAGGCAGGAATTCGTTACATGACGTCGCTAAAACAATGCCGAGACTGGACTGCGGCGGAGTCGAACCTGTCCGTCGAAGAAGAATAGCAGGTTTCGCGGTCATATTATTATATACGCATTTAGTCTCGACCTTTTCCAAGGCGGCAAGTATGTTTTTTGTGTGAACCTGGCCAGGGCTCGAACCGCAGATCCGTATGATTTATGCTGGGTAATATTATATCATGTTATTGCATGGCTATGTACGCGTTAACTGTCGGCAGAAAACAATGTGCAGTGCTTGTTTTAAAGATGTTGGGCATGAAACTGAGATATAAATCGGTCCGCACGATTCCCAGGTGTGGGGTCTGAGGAGATGGAAACATTCCCAATCGGTCTCTCTCGATTTTGCTTACATTCTGGGTCGAGCAATAAACTCGTGTTTCCTTCTCACCTACAAATAAGGTTTTGGGCCTTATAAGAGGCCGCTAAAGCATTCAGCATGATTAGGAAACGGAGCACAGATTCACATCGTGTGACGGATAACGATCCTCACACCGCGTCCCCTCAAGGGGGCGACGACTTCCCGGAAGTAGGTGAAGAGTCGTAGTAGGACGACTCCTACAGACGGGAAGTCGAACGAAGCGACCTGAACCCTGAAGTTCAGGCGACGCGCGAGATGATGTGACGAGCATATAAGCACGGCTGATATGCTCTAAGGCAGACAATATTAGGGATCATTCCCCTATCATCTCGTTGAACACTTCTGTGTTTGTTAAGACGTACTCATACGTCACACATCGATCCTCATCCTGGGATATACACATCGGATATGTATATATCTGGCGGAGGCGACTATCGGTTATCAATCCGACAGTCTTACTACGATCGGGCTACCACAGGCCATTCAGGTTCAAATCCGTCTGTTTTAGGGGAACGTACCATTATTGTAGGGATGGGGGCTCCAATATGTCGATAGCCAATGGGCTGTATCGAACCCATAGGGTGGCAGGAGTTTCGTAACACACTAAACTAAATCACCAAAACAAACAATTCAATTAAATTGCCAACTAGTGCCTGAATACGGTAGGCAACAAGTAGAATTGACATGTTGATCTTGAATTGTTTTAAATCTAAAATGAACACTTTTGTCTTGAAATGAATAGGATTGAGGTATTGATAACGCCTGGTTGGGCTTGGTGTTAAGGGAGCCCATCGTACGCGGGTGAGGAGCGGTCTCCTACCTGAACTGGACCTACCATCGCGGTTGACAACGACCTGCAACGCCAAGAGCGACCGAAGGGGGAGTCGCCCCCCCGACTCTTCATCCTCAACCTGGATAGGATTGAACTAGCATGGACACTTTCTACTTGAAGTAAAATAAACAATTTTAAACAAACATAATAATAACAAACCATGTAAATCAGAGGCAGTGTCCAATGGTTAACTATACTAGGGGACTGCCTGACAGTGACTGGCATGTCACATGATGTTGTCCAAAAGCGAGTATGATATCATATGATATCAAATACAATTGCATCATATAATCAGGGGGGGGGGGGGGGGGGCGAGGGGGGGGGGGGGGGGGGGGGGGGGCGGCAATCTGGGGGGGGGGGGGGGTGGGGGGGTGGGGGGGGGGGGGGGCAAACCAAAAAAGTGAAAAGACCCCCCATCACAAAAAGTGTAAAAGCAGCCTTCTGCCCAGAGCCCCCCCCCCCCCCCCCCCCGCCCCCCCCCAACCCCCCCCCCCCCCCCCCCCCCCCCCCCCCCCCCCCCGCTCCAGAACCCACTGTACAGCCACTATCTCAGCCACCACTTAGTGTTATGGGTTCTACTTAAGCTAAATGTACAGGGTTTTTCAAAGGCCTATCCATTGAGGTTTGGTCTCGAGACCATTGGGGAATGTTTGACAACATAGAAAATTATGCATCACCCCATTGTTACATTGCTCCCGTGGGGCTAAGGGGGTCAGTCAGTCCAGTAAAACAAAGTCAGTAAAAAAGTTAGTAAAAAAAGAAGAAGCAGTGAACTACCACAAGGTCTCGCTCTGTACGTCGTTGTACTCGTGTTGGTGCATTGTGTGTTTGGAGATAGAGATAGAGAGAGATAGAGAGAGAGAGAGAGAGAGAGAGAGAGAGAGAGAGAGAGAGAGACTGAGACCCTGGATTTGCCCCCCCCCCCTCTGCCCTAGGCATAATATGTGGTGGATCTCTCTCTCAATAGCGTTTATGGACTGGTATTTAGTAGAGGAACAACCTAGTTCCACTCCCATGTCATTCTGAGGGCTAGAAAAAATTGCCTGAAAACTACCTAATCTTTTGAAAATATCAAATTTTTCCCTCGACCCCCCCCCCCCCCCCCCCCCCCCCCCCCTCCCGCGGCCCCCAAACTTGGAGGAAAATTACTTTTTTCTACTGGGCCAAATTAAGAAATAAAACAGGATTCTTCATCCTCTCTATGATATCTACAAAGTTTGCATACAGGGATATCCATCTAACCATGAATATGCCAGTACGTTAGTAGGGGACATAGCGCAGCGCACTGATAGATACGTTCACCAAACCATGAAGCTGCTCAATTTTTCACTAGAAACCCTCTCTGGATAGTAGCCTTGTGGCCGTACACATACTGCTCCACCTTGGCTGTGCCGCCTTCAACTTTGTAGGGGTCGTAGTACATAGCACGACAGCCCTGAAACAAGGGGATGGGAGCAGATTTTATTGGACGTAATGATGCGGGAACAGATTTTGAGTCTAATGGACGTAATGGTGTGGGAACAGATTTTGAAACTATTGGATGTGATGGTGTGGGAACAGATTTTGAGTCTATTGGATGTTATGGTTTGGACCACAGTTGTTCAAAACATTACATTTCACGTCACTGGAACAAGGGGACGGGAGCAGATGTTGAGTTTATTGGATGTTATGTTGTGGTTGTGGTTATGGTATGGTTATGGTGTGGTTTTGGTTATGTGGTTGGTTATGATGTGGTTATGGTGTGGTTATGATTATGCGGGTATGGTGTGGTTGTGGACCAAGTTTGTTCAAAAACGTTACTTTCTACGCAAGTGGTTAGCCTGATGGGCCCATAACCTATCAGCCTTAAACACTTCAGGAGTGAAGGGACGATTGCAGCGGCAGCACTCAGATAATCCATAGCATGATGAGATACCTTACAGACTGGGTGAAAACACCTTAAGGGAAAAACACCAGTGGCGGGGACCAGGGTTAGAGACAACAGGGTCTAGACACTGGCTATACAGCGCGGTCAATAGTAGACAAGGGAAGCTGTCCACTGTGTCATGGAAGCTGACACAGTATAAACAGAGAAAAGATTATATGTCCATCAGAGATCGTTCTAAGGACACACCAAAGGAGTCAGCAAGGCATAAACAGCGGGTGTAACACACCAGATGCTGATGGCTTCACGCCAGACACATATTTTAAAGGGTCCGTCACGTTGAAAAAGTAGATTTTGGGCCACGATACATCGATTTTAGCTACTGGAACATGGGTGTAAAAGCAGTCATGTTTGACTCATGTTTTGACTCACCATCGACTTATGTTTAGGGGTCGGCTATGTTATATAATAATTAATATTATATAATATTAGTCGAATTTGTACTGCCTGTACTTCGGGGGCGTTTTTCTCCTTTTCTTCGCTTTCTCCTTTTCTTCGCTTTCCTCATGCGGCATTGCGCTTTCATTCTTCTCGCAGCTTCCTACCATATCGCAGCTTTGCAGTTTGCCTAGGCATTGCGCGTTAGATTAGTTTCGTTATATTTGTGCGTGACACAGCGATATGCTACCAACCGAAGCTCTGGGCGGTTAAGCGCGGTAGAACGCTTCAGAGCCAACTGAACGATGGTGGAATGCAGCAACACAACTGCACATTGTGGAAGCCGGAGGTGCTGGAAGCCCACCTAAACCGGGAAGAGTTCACCTACCACGACGTGTTCGACGTGGCCCTCAGTGAGAGCCCAGGCACTCTCGGGGCTTGCGTGTTGTTTCGCAAGCGGTGCAATAACCAATACTCCGCCTCGAACCCCCACCAACAACCAAAAAAAAAAAAAAAGCAGCACAAGGAATCTTGCACGGTTGCTAGGACCAGCATGACGGAGGATGGCCCCAACTTGATCATCATGGATGGGGCAGATGGGGCTTCTCCCTCCAAGGACAGCTGGGAATTCCCCCTCTGAGCACACACACACAACACACACACACACACCACACACAACACACACACAAAAATACAAAACGTACACACACAATAACACATGCAAACGCACACAAACACATACATACAAAACACACACACACACACACAAAACACATACAAAACACACACAAAACACATACACACACACACATACAAAAACATGCGCTCACACACACAACACACACACACACACAACACACCACAACACACACACACCACACACACATACAAGGATACAAAACACACACATACACATACATACAAACGCTTACAGACAAACGCGCATAAACAAAAACACACATACAAACGCACACATACACACACTAACACACATACAAATTCACACCCAAACACACACAGCTCCTGATCACCGGTTCACCACCACTCAACAATCTCGTGGAGCCAACTCTTAGCAGCAGATTTCCCCTTCGATGTATGGAGGGCATGTCCCATAGATAATTTTCTAACACTAATTTTCTAACACTACTAAAATTAGAGCTAGTGCACCTTGGAGCTGCCCAGAAGCTGGTGCTTGTAGCTTTCTACAGTCATTTAGACACAGCTTTGCTACACAACCTCTTTTGCCTAAGCTTACAATGCTCGGCCACAATGTTGATTGAGCATTCAGCCACGGGCCTGTTCATATGATAGTTTCGCTTTTCCAGTTCCGAGTTTCAAATGCTTTGTTTTATTTTTGTAAGCATCCAGATTGGCTCCCAACAAAATCCGGCTCCAGTACTTAAGGCTTGGTTACTTCACAACATATTGGGTACTTTAAAAAAAAAAAAAATGATTTGGACAACTAAATCCGTCTAATATTGAACTAATATTAGTTTAATGTTATATAAGATTATATAAGATTAGTTTTTTACCCAATAATATCAGTTGCCGATCCCTACTTATATTAGACTCATGTTTTGACTCACCTTTCACTAATATTTGACTCATGTTTTGAACTCATGGTTTCACTTATGCACTCACCATTTTGACTCATGTTTTGACTCACCATTGACATATGTTTGACTCATGTTTTGACTCACCATTGACATATGTTTGACTCATGTTTTGACTCACCATTGACATATGTTTGACTCATGTTTTGACTCACCATTGACATATGTTTGACTCATGTTTTGACTCACCTTTCACTAATATTTGACTCATGTTTTGACTCATGTTTTCACTTATGTTTTACTCATGTTTTGACTTCATGTTTTCACTTATGTTTTTTTACTCATGTTTTTGACTGCACCATTGAATGTTTTTTTGACTCATGTTTTGACTCATGTTTCGCTTATGTTTGACTCATAATTTGACTCACCATTCACTTGTGTTTGAATCATCTTTGACTCATGTTGTGACTCATTATTCACTTCTGTCTTGACCTCATGTTTTGACAAAGATCACACATTCACTTATGTTTGACCTGTGTTTGACTCATGTTTTGAATCAACTTTCACTTATGTTTGACTTATGTTTGACTCATGTTTTAACTCACCTCAAGCACTTGCTTAAACTTGTAGCCCCAGTTGTTGTGTTGGCTTGCCACGTCTGCTGTATCCGCCTCACTCAACTCCACCACGACTGGGTGTCCAACGTACAACACTTGCTTGTCTGCAAACCTTTCCAATTCAGCGACCATCTGCAGAAAAAAAAATGCAAACATGAATTGGAAATTGTGAACAATGGAAAATGTGGGAATTGAAACATCGTGAAATTGTGGAATTGTGAAAAATTGTGAAAAATTGGATAAAATGTGTTTGCTTGGAGAAGTACACACATGCATACACACCATGTATGTACAAGTCACATATACGAATTGTGGGAGGCACGGCACAAACTATCCCACCACCCTCAAGGGAAGAACCTACACGAGTCCCTTATGCCTACTTGGCTAAAATTGAACCGCAACAAACATGCATCCATTACCCTTTGCCCACCACCCTTCAGCCTCATTGGCTACCCCTGGACTGCAACAATCATTCCACCACTCTTATGGAAGGACCTGCGACCCCCTTAAGCCTAACTCGAACTAGCCCTTGAGACGCAAACAAACAAAACATACATCCATTACCCTTTGTGGTATAAAGAATGAAAAGTCGGGGGGTTCGACTTCCCCCTTTGGTCGCTCTTGCGGCGTTGCAGGTCGTCGTCAAACCGCGATGGTAGCTTGTCCCAGTTGAGTAGAGACCGTCTTCCCCACCCGCGTACGACGGGCTCCCTTAACACCACGCCCCATCAGGCGTTATCATTACCCTTTGTGGTCAGCCTTAGTGCAAGCAAACGGGCTGGCCCCCTCAAACTCACGCCTCGTAAGGAGGCGTACTATTAATTGTGTACTGAATATTCACAGGTGACTATACCTCCTGCTTACGCTGTGGTGTCCTGAACATCACGTCCTGTGAATAACTGTATTACACGGATGTAACGATTTTAATTTGAATTGAATTATTCACTACCTTTAGCCTAATTGGCTACCCTTGGACTGTAACAACACACAACACCCTCTTACCTCATCCACATCCACCTTCAACCTCGTAAGAAGGCGTACTATTGATTTATGTATTCACTACCTTTAGCCTAATTGACTACCCCTGGACTGTAACAACACACAACACCCTCTTACCTCTGGATGAGGTCCACCTTCAACCTCGTAACAAGGCGTACTATTGATTTATTATTCACTACCTCTAGTCTAATTGGCTACCCCTGGACTGTAACAACACACAATGCCCTCTTACCTCATCCACATCCACCTTCAACCTCGTAACAAGGCGTACTAGTGATTTATTATTCACTACCTCTAGTCTAATTGGCTACCCCTGGACTGTAACAACACACAATGCCCTCTTACCTCATCCACATCCACCATGGGTGTCACCGGCACCCAACCATCCCCCACTTCTTTTGACCAGGGGACATGATCTTGGGGTGGTAGAAGATTGTGTTGTCTGGCATGGGGGCCTTCATGTCGGTGTCAGCATCGTGTGCAAGCCTGCGTGGGGATACATAGGGATCATCAGCTCATTATCAATACTTCCACCAACAATCCCACAACTACCCTAACAACCCCCACCTACCTACCCCATCACCCAAAGGTGTCAGCATCGTGTTCAAGCCTTTATTGGGATACATAGGGCTCTTCAGCCTCAATATCAATTACTCCCACCAAACAACCCCACACCTACCTACCCCATCACCCAAAAGTGCCAACATTGCGTGCAAGCCTGTAGGCAGGGGCACATACATGATGAGGGCTACGTGTGACAATGTATGGGAGCTAGGGGTGGTAGAAGAGTGTGTGGGTGGGTAATGCAGCCTTCATGTCCATGCCAACATTGCGTGCAAGCCTGTAGGCAGGGGCACATACATGATGAGGGCAGCATGTGACAATGTATGGGAGCTAGAGGTAATATAAGAGTGTGTGTGTGGGTATGGTGGGCTAGTTGTGTTTGTCCCAATGCCACTCGTGCTGATTATTGAGTATTTAAGGTCGGGCCGGTCCCTGTAGCCTATTTGGCTACCTTTGGACTGTAGCAAACAACAACAACAACAATAACAATAACAACAGCAACAACAACAACGAAAACACTAAAACAGCAGTAGCAAAACCAACAACAGCAGCAGGAACAACAACAACAGCGACAACAATAGCAACAACAACAACAAGAGCAATAATAACAATAGCAACAACGACAACAACAACAATAGCGACAACACCAGCAGCATGAACAACAACAACAGCAACAACAACCATCTCACCACTCCTCGAACTCTATATTCATGAGGCCAGAGATGAAGGGCACAGGGCCAAGGCAATCCTTGTCGGCTATAAATGCGCTCACAAGCTTGAACGACTTCTTCAAGTTTTCGCTGTTCCAGGGTTCATCTCTTGATGCATATGGCATGATCTCAGGGAGGGGGTGAAGCAGCTGCAGGGTATAGGGATATGGGGTATAGGGGTGTGGAGGGTAGGGCAGGAAATGCGGTTTGTGAGGTGTGTGTGCGTGGGGTGGGTGGGGGGTGGGGGTAAGGAGATTTATCAGGGGGGGGCTATTGCAGGGCTCATAGCTTGCAGCATATGGCATGATCTCAGGAGGGGTTGAAGCAGCTGCAGGGTATAGGGGTATAGGGGTATGGGGGTATAAGGGTGTGAGGTGTGGAGGGTAGGGGGGAATGGAGAAGGAGTGTTGTGTTGGTGTTGTGTCCAGGTGCCCCCTTGCAAAACGGCGTTGGCGTACAAGGTTAGGGGTGTGGTGGGTGTGGTGGGTGGTGGTGGGTGGTTGCGTGTGGTTTGTGTGTGTGTGGTGTGTGTGGGGGGGGTGGGTGGGGTGGGGGGGGGGTATGAGGATGGGGGGAAGGTCAGGGGTTTTAGGAGGGGTTGGGGGTAATTTGGTTGTTGTGGGGTATGGGGTAAGGGATTATCAGGGAGGGAGCTATTCCAGGGCTCATATATTGCAGCATATGGCACGCTCTTAGGAGGCGGTACAGTAAAGCTGCAGGGTATAGGGGTATAGGGGTATAGGGTGTGTGTGAGGGGGAGATGGGGGGATGGAGGGTGAGTAGAGGTGAGGGTGGGACAGGGTGTGTTGGGTGTGGGGGGGTATATGGTGTGGAGGTAGGGGGGGTTGGGGGTCCTCAGGGAGGCGTTCAGCAGCTGGAGGGTGGGGGGGTATGTGGGTTGTGAGGTGTGTGTGGGGTGTGTGTATGAGGATGGGGTAGGTGGGGGGTCAGGATGGGGTGGAGGTGGGGGTAGGGGTTTTGGGGTTATGCGGGGTTGGGGGTACTTGGTTGATTGTAGGGGGGTATGGGGGTAAGGGGATATCAGGGAGGAGGTATTACAGGGCTCATAGCTTGCAGCATATGCACGCTTCTTAGGGAGGGGTACAGTAGCTGCAGGATAGGGGGGCGTATGAAAGGTGCGGTTGTGTGTGTTTGTGTGTGTATGTTTGTTTGTGCGTGTTTGTGTGAAACCTGTGTGTGTGTGTGTATGTGTGTGTGTTTGTGTGTGTGTGATGCGTGTAGTGTGTGTGTGTGTTGTGTGTGTGTGTGTGGGGGGGGGGGGGTTATGAGGATGGAGGGGTGGGGTGCGGGATAGGTGAGGTTGGAGGTTGGGGTTGGGGTTAGGAGGGGGTTGGGAGTTGTTGGTTGTGGGGGTATGGGGTGTGGGGGGTTGTCAAGTGGGAGCTGTTAGGATTTAGAGGTAGCTATGTATGTGTATGTTACAGTCCAGGGGTAAAAAGTGAAATAGGTCTGGGTGGGTGAGCGTAGGGTTGGGTCATCTAAGTAAGAGTGGAACTTTACTGCCTGGAATTGAGAACACCAGTCACTGTGAAAATAGCACACCAGTCACTAATCTCTCTGAGACATAACAACCAGTCACTACCTCTATGAGATATAAAAAATAAATAAAAAGTCACTGTAAAAGCTCTAGGAAGGCAAAAAAAACAAAATATTGATCTCACTTGGCAGTAGGCAAACTTGATCGAAAATCGAAATATTGATCTGACTAGGCAGGTGGCAAACTCAACCAAAACAAGTCATATGCAGCGTTGCAAGCGACGTGGGAAATTGGCGGAGTGTGATGGCAACGCGACGAAAGGTGGCAACGATGGAGCTGACCGAAGCGAGTTGGTTACGCGACCGTTGGCTGACGTGTCGGGCTTCAAGTTCTTCTTTTTCCCCGGTCGGACAGAGCAACAGGTGGCAACGGAAGCGAGTTAGTAACGAGACCGTTGGCTGACGTGTCAGGCTTTGTCTCAGTCAAACGGTCAGTCGGTCGGTCGGACAGACGGACAAATGGGTAAACATGGGGGCTCCTGCCCCCTTGAAGAGGGGGCTCCGCCGAAAATCGAAAATTGTTCTGACTAGGCAGGTGGCAACTGGCAAACAATCATAATCTTGATCTTTCATATGCCTTCCCTTTTGAGCCGTCGCAGCCTTCCATTTGGTCTCACACACAAACCACACACACACACTAACCACACACACACCACCTCTCTATGCCATACCTTTGAGCTGTCACAACCTTCCATTTGGTCTCACACACAAACCACACACATACACACACTCACACGCAAACCACACACACACTAACACACAAAACACACACACCACCTCTCTATGCCATACCTTTGAGCCGTCGCAGCCTTCCATTTGGTCTTTGTTCTGCGTCAGGGTGTGTGTGCATGTATGTGTTGATAGTGTGTTGCGGATGGGTGGGGGTGGGGGGGTGGGGGGATGGATGGATGTGAAGGGTGGTGGATGGGTGGGTGGGTTGGTTGGTGCATATGCATGTGTGTGTGTGTGTGTGTGGTTTTTGTGTGACTCAGATGTTGGATCATGAAAAATGGAAGGATGGATGTATGTGTGTATGTATGTTACAGTCCAGGGGTAGGCTAAATAGGCTAAAGGGACTTGCCCAGCCGTATAGGAAGGGCTTAACAAGAAAAAAGTGATGCTGTTACAGTCCAGGGGTAGCCAATCAGGCTAAGGCACCATCCCTAACAGGCTTAAAGCATGTTCCCTTAGAGGCACCTTTCCCCCCCCTTCACCCCCCCCCCCCCCCCCCCCCCCCCCCCCCTACACACACACACACCACACACACACAAACCACCCACGCAAACCACCCACACCACACCCTAACCTTATACGCCAACGCCGTTTTGCAAGGGGCACCTGGACACAACACCAACACCAACACCCCTTCTCCCCCACACACACATGACTCACACATCACGCCTCACCTCATACGCCCACGCCATGTTGCAAAGGGACATCTAGATAGACCACCAACACAAAACACCCCTCCTCTCCCCACCCCCCCACCCCCACCCCCCCACCCCCACCCACCCCCCCCCACCCCCCCCCACACAACACTTCACGCCTCGCCTCTTACGCCCACGCCGTGTTACAAGGACATCTGGATAGGCCACCAACACCAACACCCCTCCTCCCCTAACCCCCCCAACTCCCCCCCCCCCCCCCCCCCCCCCCAACACACACACACACCACGCCTCACCTTATACGCCCACGCCGTGTTGCAAGGGACATCTGGATAGACCAGCGTCCTGTTAGACAAAATAGCAAGCTGCACCAGCCCTGCCAAGACCCGTTTGAAGTCCATTTGGTCCTTTGTCATATTCAACAAAATATACGGGGAGATGACGATCACACGATCTGGTATGCGGCCCCCTGAGTAAGGCCCTGTGCACATGTGCCGGATTGTAACTTAGAGCTTAATCGACAGAAGATTAGACCCGTTTGAAATGCCCCAGGTCTTTTTTTTCATATTCAACAAAATGTATGGGGAGATGACGAGCACACGCTCTGGTATGCGGCCACCTGAGTAGGGCCCTGCGCACATGTGGTGTGATGTGTCGTATGTGGTGTGTGATGTGTGGTTTGTGTCATGAGTGTGATGAGCTGCTATCGCTTATAACATGGAGGAGATAACATGGCATGCTCGTGTGACAGCACATGTGTGGTTTGTGGTGGTGTGTATGGCTTGTGGTGTGGTGTGGTGAGTGGTTTGTGTTGTGTGTGGTGAGCAATTATCCCTTATAAGATGAAGGAGATAACGTGGCATGCTCGTGTGACAGTCAGTGTATAGATACAAACAATGTAATCTGTTTGAAATCCACCTAGTTCTTTCTCGTATTCAACAAAATGTGTGGGGAGATGACGATCGCACACTCTGGGATGCGGCCACCTGAGTAGGGCCCTGTGCACATGCAAAACACAATTGCCCCACTGAAGACGAAAGTGATAACATGCCGCAGTCACCTTATAAATGCATGTAATGTAGAATGCATGCAATGTAGAATGCATGCAATGTAAAATGAATGCAATGTAAGATGCATGCAATGTAGAATGCATACAATGTAGAATGCATGCAATGTAGAATGCATGCAATGTAAGATGCATGCAATGTAAAATGCATGCAATGTAGAATGCATACAATGTAGAATGCATGCAATGTAGAATGCATACAATGTAGAATGCATGCAATGTAGAATGCATGCAATGTAGAATGCATGCAATGTAGAATGCATGCAATGTAGAATGCATGCAATGTAGAATGCATGCAATGTAAAAGCTGCCCCCTGAGAAAGGCCCTGTGCACATGTGCCGGATTGTAACTCAGAGGATAATCGACAGAAGATTCGACCCGTTTGAAATGCCCCAGGTCATTTTTGTCATATTCAACAAAATGTGTGGGGAGATGACGATCACCCGCTCTGGTATGCGGCCACCTGAGTAAGGCCCTGTGCACGTGTGCCGGATTGTAACTAAGAGCTTAATTGACAAAATATTAGACCCGCTTGAAGTCCATCTGGTCCTTCGTCATATTCAACAAAATGTATGGGGACATGACGATCACCCGCTCTGGTATGCGGCCACCTGAGTAGGGCCCTGTGCACATGTGGTGTGGTTTGTGGTGTGTTGTGGTATGTGGTTTGTGGTGAGCGGTGTGTTGTGTGTGGTGTGTGGTTTGTGGTTTGTCGTTGTGTGTGTGTGTGTGTGGTTTTGTGGTGTATTGTGTGTGGTGTGTGGTTTGTAGTGCATTGTGTGTGTTGTGTGGTTTGTGGTGTGTGGTTTGCCGTTATCGCTTATAACATGAAGGCAATTGCAGAACATTATAAGCTGAGAGTCAGTGTATGTATACATACACTATAATCTTCTTAGAATCCACATGGTCCTTTGTTACAGTCAACACAATGTACAGGGAGATGACGATCACCCGCTCTGGGATGCGGCCACCTGAGTAAGGCCCTGGGCACATGTATCGGATAATCAGCCCTGGGCACATGTACCGAATTGTAACTAAGAGGTTGATCAACAAAAATATTTAGACCGTTTGAAATGCACATGGTCTTTTGTCATATTCAATAAAATGTACGAGGGGAGATGATGATCACACGCTCTGGGATGCTACCACCATTTTTCTTATTGTTGTAAATTGCACCTTTTTATTCATCATTTGAAGGTGCGACATTTTATCCCTTATTGGTTTAATGCCCTTGGATTCATTATTGGAATTTGAGCAATTTTATCCATTATCTGAATGTGTGCCCTTTTATCCATTATTGGAATAAATGCCCTTTTATTCATTATTATAAATTTTGCCCTTTTATCCATTGTTGAAATTGTTGCCATTTTATCCATTATTTCAATTTGTGCCCTTCTTTTAATTATTGGAATTAATGCCCTTTTATCCATTATTTGAAATTTTGCCCTTCTATCCGTTAGCGGTAGCCCCTTAACAACTTTAATATTCAATATTTAAAAACGTAGCCTACATGTCGCTTTAATATGTAACATTTAATATTTAACATTTAAACACATAGCCCCTATATTGTTTTAATATTTAATATTTAAACACGTAGCCCCTGTATCGCTTTAGTGTTTAACATGCAGCCCCTATATCGCTTTAATATTTGATATTTAATATTTAAACATGCAGCCTCTATATCGCTTTAATATATACAATATAAACACGTAGCCCCTATATCGCTTTAATATTTAATATTTAAACACGTGGCCCATACATCGCTTTTATAATAATCTTTAAAGATGCAGCCCCTATATCGCTTTAATATTTAATATTTAATATTTAATATTTAATATTTGAAAACGTAGCCCCTTTATCAATTTCATATTTAATATTTATACATGTAGCCCCTATATCGCGTTAATATTTAATATTTAAACACGTAGCCCCCATATCACGTTAATATTTAATATTCATACACGTAGCCCCTATATCGCGTTAATATTTAATATTTAAACACGTAGCCCGCATATCACTTTAATATTTAACATTTAAACATGTAGCCCCTAGATCGTTTACTATTCAAGGGGAAGTTCCTTACCAGCCGCACACATTCCAAATACAGTTAATTACACGCACACAATAACTAAGACAAACACACACACACTCAGCACACACACACAATAACTAAACCAAACACACACAAGGGTCCATCATAGCATGCGCCACACACACATACACACACATAAACAATAACTAACACACACACACACACCTGGGTCCATTATGGCATGCGCCACACCGTCACACATGCACACAATAACTAAGACAAACACACACACACTCAGCACACACACACAATAACTAAACCAAACACACACACCTGGGTCCATCATAGCATGCGCCACACACAGACACACACGTAAACAATAACTAACACACCTGGGTCCATTATGGCATGCGCCACACCGTCACACACGCACACAATAACTAACACAAACACACACACACACTCAGCACACACACATACAATAACTAAACCAAACACACACACCTGGGTCCATCATAGCATGCGCCACACACACACACACACACACACACAAAATAACTAACACAATCACACACACACACACACCTGGGTCCATCATAGCATGAGCCACACACACACACGCACACACAATAACTAACACAATCACACACACACACACCTGGAACTATCATAGCATGTGTCACACACACACGCACACACAATAACTAACACAAACACACACATGCACACAATAACTAAGACAAACACAAACACACACACAATAACTTACACAAACACACACACACGCACAAAATAACTAAGACAAACACACTTACGCACACACAATAACTTACACACACACACACACACAATCACTAACACAAACACACACACAGCACACACACCTGGGTCCATTATAGCATGCGCCTTGGGGTTAGCGTGCAGGGCCTTAGATAGCTTGTAGTCAAATCCACCATACACTTTACTGCAAGCGGTGGGGTGGAAGGGGGGGGGGGGGGGGGGGGTAGGGGAATTGTTGGTGGTTGTCTATCCGGTCGTGCATAGCCTTATATAGCTTGTAGTTAAATCCACCATACACTTTACTGCGAGCGAGTTAGTGATATTGATATTGATGATGGTGGTGGTGGAGATGATGATGGCAGTGATGATATAATGATGATGATGATGATGATGATGATGATGATGATGATGATGATGATGATCATGATGATGATGATGATAATGATGATGATGATGATGATGATGATGATGATGATGATGATGATAATTATGATGTTGATGTTGATGTTGATGATGATGATGATACTGACGATGATGATGATGATGGTGGTGATGATGATGATAATGATTTTGATGATGATGATGATAATAATGTTGATAATGATGATGATACTGATGATGATAATGCTGCTGCTGCTGCTGATGATGATGATACCGACGATGATGATGCTGATGATGGTGGTCATGATGATAATGATGTTGATGATGATGATGATGATGATGATGATGATGATGATACTGATACTGATGACGATGATGATAATGTTGATGGTGATGATGATGATGATGTTGATGATGGTTACATTATCATGGTGCCCAATTAGAAAATGTGCCAACGGCTTGACGGTCCCGCCCCCTTGAAGAGGGGGCTCCGCCAAAGAGGAACAAGTTTTAAGTGAGTACTACATTGTGGGACCAGACTTGTTGGATTGAACTAGACTGGCCAGATTGGCTTGGACTGGATTGGATTAGACTGGTTTGGTCAGGATTATAGTGGATTGGACTGGACTGGACCAGACTTGTTGGATTGAACTAGACTGGCCAGATTGGATTGGAATGGATTGGATTAGACTGGACTGGTCAGGATTGGGCTGGATTGGCCAGACTGGACTGGACCAGACTTGTTGGATTGAACCAGACTGGCCAGATTGGCTTGGACTGGATTGGATTAGACTGGACTGGTCAGGATTGGGCTGGATTGGCCAGACTAGAGTGGACCAGACTTGTTGGATTGAACTAGACTGGCTAGATTGGATTGGACTGGATTGGATTAGACTGGACTGGTCAGGATTGGGCTGGATCGGCCAGACTGGACTGGACCAGACTTGTTGGATTGAACTAGACTGGCCAGATTAGATTGGACTGGATTGGATTAGACTGGACTGGTCAGGATTGGGCTGGATTGGCCAGACTGGACTGGACCAGACTTGTTGGATTGAACTAGACTGGCTAGATTGGATTGGACTGGATTGGATTAGACTGGACTGGTCAGGATTAGAGCAGACCTGTCGGATTGAACTAGACTGGATCGGATTGGGTTGAATTGGATTGGATTGGATTAGATTAGACTGCTTTGGTCAGGATTAGTTCGGACTGGATTGGACTAGACTAGACGGGTTCGACTGGACTGGACTGGCTGGATTGGATTGGACTGGACTGGCCAGATTGGACTGTACTAGACCTGACTGGACTGGCTGGATTGAATTGGATTGGACTGGACTGGCCAGATTGGATTGGACTGGACTGGTTGGTTTAACTGGGGGCCTGACAAATAAGAACCCTGACAATAAATAAACCACGAAATTAAGAATCCTGAAAGAAAGGAAACTCAGACAATTAGAACCCTGACGAATAAGAAGCCTGGCAAAAGAGAACCCCTACAATTAAGAAGCCTGACAGCTGCTGACAGGAAAGAAACCTAGCCAACAAAAACCCTGACGAATAAGAAGCCTGGCAAAAGAGGACACCTACAATTAAGAAGCCTGACAGCTGCTGACAGGAAAGAATCCTAGCCAATAAAAACCCTGACGAATAAGAAGCCTGGCAAAAGAGAACACCTACAATTAAGAACCCTGACAGCTGCTGACAGGAAAGAAACCTAGCCAATGAGAAGCCTGACAAATAAGAGGCCTTACAAAAGAAAGAAACCCCTTCAAATAAATAATCCTGACAAAAAGAAACCTAGCCAGCAAGAAGCCTGACAAATACAAAGCCTAAGGAAACAGAAACACCACAATTAAGAAGCCTGGAAGAAGGGAAACCTAGCAAATGAGAAGCCTGAAAAATAATAAGCCTGGCAAAAGAGAAACCGTACAATTAACAAGCCTGACAAAAAATAAACCCTACGATTAAGAAGCCTGAAAGAAAAGAAACCTAGCTAACAAGAACACTGGCAAATAAGAAGCCTTACAAAAGAGAAGCTCTACAACTAAGAGGCCTGGAAGAGAGAAAACTAACCAATAAGAAGCCTGGTAAAAGAGAAGCCCTACAATTAAAATATCCTGACCGAAAAGAAACCTAGCCAACAAGAACACTGGCAAATACGAAGCCTGACAAAAGAGAAACCCTACATTTAAGAAGTTTGGAAGAAGTGAAACCTAGCCAACAAGAACACTGGCAAATAAGAATCCTGACAAAAGAGAAACCCTACAAATAAATAATCCTGACAAAAAGAAACCTAGCCAACAAGAAGCCTTACAAAAGAGAACCCCTACAGATATGAATCCTGACAAAAAGAAACCTAGCCAACAAGAACACTGGCAAATAAGAAGCCTGACAAAAGCGAAACCCTACAATTCAGAAGCCTGACAGAAAAGAAACATAGCAGACAAGAACCCTGTCAAATAAGAAGCCTGACAAAAGAGAAACCCTACAATTCAGAAGCCTGGAAGAAGGGAAACCTAGCCAATAAGAGGCCGGACAATTAAGAAGCCAAACAAGATATACTCCCAAGCAATACATAGCTACCTACACTGCGGCCATCTTCCAGGGAGGTTTGAAAAACGGTAGGTAGGTAAGAGAGGCCAGCAAATATGAAGCCCAACACAAGAGAATCCATACAATTAAGAAGCCCGGCAGAAAGAAACTGACAAATAAGAAGCCTGACAAGATAGAATCCATACAATCAAGAAGCTTGACAGAAACAAAACTGACAAATAAGAAAAAACCCAACAAATAAGAAGCCAAGCAAGCAACTTATTCAAGCCCAACAGAGCTACCTACGCTGCAGCCATCTTCCAGGTAGGTTTGGAATACGGTAGGTAGGTAAGAGAAACCCAAAACGGTAGGTAGGTAAGAGAGGCCAGCAAATATGAAGCCCAACACGAGAGAATCCATACAATTAAGAAGCCCGGCAGAGCTACCTACGCTGCGGCCATCTTCCAGGGAGGTTTGGAAAACGGTAGGTAGTGGAAGTGCACCATTATCTGCCTGCAAAGCATTTTGGGTGAGTGTGTGTGTGTGAGAGAGTGTAAGAATGTGAGATGTTTTTGTGTGTGTGTGTGAGATGTGTGTGTATGTGTGTACGTGTGTCTTTACAAAACCGTAGGTACTGGAAGAGCACCCTTATCCGCCTGCAATGCATTTGAGGTGTGTGTGTGTGTGTGTGTGTGTGTGTGTACGTGATATGTGTACATGTGTGTCTGCGTGCGTGTGTGTGCATGCGTGTGTCTCTGCAAAACGGTAGGTAGTGGAAGTGAACCATTACCTGCCTGCAATGCATTTTGGGTGTGTGTGTGTTTGTGAGGTGTGTGTGTGCGTGTGTCTTTACGAAACGGTAGGCAGTGGAGGTGAACCATTACCTGCCTGCAATGCATTTTGGGTGTGTGTGTTTGTGAGGTGTGTGTGTGCGTGTGTCTTTACGAAACGGTAGGCAGTGGAGGTGAACCATTACCTGCCTGCAATGCATTTTGGGTGTGTGTGTGTTTGTGAGGTGTGTGTGTGTGCGTGTGTCTTTACGAAACGGTAGGTAGTGGAAGTGAACCATTATCTGCCTGCAATGCATTTTGGGTGTGTGTGTTTATGTGATATGTGTGCATGTGTGTATGCGTGTGTGTGTGCGTGCGAGTGTCTTTGCGAAACGGTAGGTAGTGGAAGTGAACCATGATCCTCCTGCATTGCATTTTGGGTGAGTGTGTGTGTGTGAGATGAGTGTGTGTGTGAGAGATGTGTGTGTGTGCCTTTGCGAAATGGTAGGCAGTGGAAGTGAACCATGTTCTGCCTGGAAAGCATTTGGATGTGTGTGTGTGTGAGATATGTGTTTGTGAGGTGTGTGCGTGTATCTTTGTGAAACGGTAGGTAGCGGAAGTGAACCATGATCTGCCTGCAATGCATTTGAGGTGTGTGTGTGTGTGTGTTTATGTGATATGTGTGCATGTGTGTATGCGTGTGTGTGTGCGTGCGAGTGTCTTTATGAAACGGTAGGTAGTGGAAGTGTACCATGATCTGCCTGCAATGCATTGAGGTGTGTGTGTGTATGTGATATGTGTGCATGTGTGTGTGTGTGTGCGTGTGCGTGCGAGTGCCTTTGCAAAACGGTAGGTAGTGGAAGTGAACCATTATCTGCCTGCATTGCATTTGGGTGAGTGTGTGTGTTTGTGAGATGTGTGCGTGTGTGTGTGTGTGTGCGTGTGTGTATGTGTTTGTGTATGTGAGATGTGTGTGTGTGTGTGTGCGATATGTGTGTGGGTGCGTGTGTATGTGATATGTGTGTGTGTGTGATGTGTGTGTGGGGGGATGTTTGTGTGTGCGTGTGTATTTGAGATGTTTTGTGTGTGTGTGTGTGTGTGTGTGTGTGTGTGTGTGTGTGTGTGTGTGATGTGTGTGTGTGTGTGTGTGTGTGTGTGTGTGTGTGAGTGTGTGTCTGTGAGATGTGTGTGTGTGTAAATGTGTGTGTGATGTGTATTTGTGTGTGTGCGTGCGTGCGTGTGTGTGCTGTGTATGTGAGATCTGTGTGTGTGTGTGATGTGTATGTGTGTGTACGTGCGTGTGTGTGATGTGTATGTGAGATCTGTGTGTGTGTGTGTGTGTGTGCGTGTGTGTGTGTGTGCGTGTGTGATGTGTATGCGAGATGTGTGAGTGTATGTGTGTGTGTGCATGCGTGTGTGTGATGTGTATGTGAGATCTGTGTGTGTGTGTGTGTGTGTGTGTGTGTGTGTGTGTGTGTGCGTGTGTGTGTGTGCGTGCGTGTGTGATGTGTATGTGAGATGTGTGAGTGTATGTGTGTGATGTGTATGTGAGATCTGTGTGTGTGTGTGTGTGCGTGTGTGATGTGTATGTGAGATGTGTGAGTGTTTGTGTGTGTGTGCGTGCGTGTGTGTGATGTGTATGTGAGATGTTTGTGTGTGTGTGTGTGTGCGTGTGTGTGTGTGTGCGTGTGTGATGTGTATGTGAGATGTGTGAGTGTATGTGTGTGTGTGCGTGCGTGTGTGTGATGTGTATGTGAGATCTGTGTGTGTGTGTGTGTGTGTGTGTGTGTGTGCGTGTGTGCGTGCGTGTGTGATGTGTGTGTGAGATGTGTGAGTGTATGTGTGTGTGCGTGCATGTGTGTGATGTGTATGTGAGATCTGTGTGTGTGTGTGTGGGTGTGTGATGTGTATGTGAGATGTGTGAGTGTTTGTGTGTGTGTGCGTGCGTGTGTGTGATGTGTATGTGAGATGTTTGTGTGTGTGTGTGTGTGTGTGCGTGTGTGTGTGCGTGTGTGATGTGTATGTGTGATGTGTGTGCGTGCGTGTGTGTGTGTGTGTGTGATGTGTATGTGAGATGCGTGTGTGTGTGTGTGTGTGTGTGATGTGTATGTGAGATGTGTGTGTGTGTGGGCGTGCGTGTGTGATGTGTATGTGAGATGCGTGTGTGTGTGTGTGTGTGTGTGATGTGTATGTGAAATGTGTGTGTGTGTGTGCGTGCGTGTGTGTGATGTGTATGTGAAATGTGTGTGTGTGTGTGCGTGCGTGTGTGTGATGTGTATGTGAGATGCGTGTGTGTGTGATGTGTATGTGAAATGTGTGATATGTGTTTGCGTGCGTGTGTGTGATGTGTATGTGAGATGTGTGTGTGTGTGTGTGCGTGCGTGTGTGATGTGTATGTGAGATGTGTGTGTGTGTGTGTGTGCGTGCGTGTGTGATGTGTATGTGAGATGTATGAGATATGTGTGTGCGTGCGTGTGTGTGATGTGTATGTGAAATGCGTGCGTGTGCGTGTGTCTTTGCGAAATGGTAGGTAGTGGAAGTGAACCATTCTCTGCCTGCATTGCATTTGGGTGAGTGTGTGTTAGTGTTAGTGTTTTTGTGTTTTTGTGTGTGTCTGTGTTAGTTATTGTGTGTGTGTTAGTGTGTTTTTGTGTGCGCATGTTTGAGTGTGTGTGTTTGTCCTTTTGTGTTTGTTTGTATGCATTTGTGTGTGCATGTCTATGTGTGTGTTTCTGCGTTTGTGTGTGTGGGTGTGTGAGTGTGTGTATTTGTGTGTGTTTGTTTGTCTGTGTGTGCGTTTGTTTGTTTGTGTGTGTGTGTTTGCATTCATGTGTGTATGTTTGTGTATGAGTGTGATAATGTATGTGTGCCTGTGTCTGTGTGTCTGTTTGTGTGTGTGGTCATGTTTGAGTGTGTCTCAGGAATTGAACAAAATGCAAATGTCCAGCTGTAGGGGCGCATAAGCCTTTCCAAGATCCTACAAGAATAACCAGATTAAGATCCTACAAGAATATTTCCAAGATCCTACAAGAAGAACCAGCTTTAGGACTGAAGCACCTGTCCACCCAAACACCATCGTGCACTCATGAAGGCACCCACCCACCTGTCCACCAGCACCCACCCACCTGTCCACCAGCACCCACCCACCTGTCCACCAGCACCCACCCACCTGTCCACCAGCACCCACCCACCTGTCCACCAGCACCCACCCACCTGTCCACCCACACACATCAATTCAACTATCTACCCACCCCCCCACACACACATCACCACCATCCTACAAGTCCCTAACACACACATCAACACACACACACACACCTTCGTCTTCAGACATCTGTGGGAGTAAGGTACCTAGGCACACACACACGCTCCTATTCACCAGCTGCATACCCCTCCACCCTGAAAGTCCCTAACACACACACACTCACATCATCCCGCACCCACATCATCAACACACACACATCAACACACACACATCATCCCGCACCCACATCAACACACACATCAACACATATCAACACACACACAAACCTCAACACACATCAACACACACACATCAACACATCAACACACGCACACATCATCCCACACACCCGCATCATCCCGCACCCACATAATCCCGCACCCACATCATCCCGCACCCACATCATCACACACTCATAAACACACACACATCAACACACATCAACACACACACATCAAAACTCATCAACACACACATCAACACACGCACACATCATTCCCCACACACATCATTCCGCACGCACATCAACACACACACACACATACACACACATCAACAAAAACACCTTGGCCTTAACCCATCAAAGGGGTGTAAGGTACCTAGGCGCACACACACTCCTCTTCACCCAGCCGCATACCCCTCCACCCTACACGTCCCTATCACACGCATATTAACACAAACACTCATCAACAAACACTTACGCACACATGAGCACACACATTCACACACACACTCACACACACATGAGCACACACATGCCTTCACCCAGCTGCATACCCCTCCACCCTATGAGTCCCTAACGCACACAAACACACATCTACACACACACACACATCACACGCACACACATCAACACACATACACCCACACCCACACATCAACACACTCACGCATCAACACATCTACACACCCACACCAACACATTAACGCACCCACACACACACATCAACACACCCATACTCACGCATCAACACATCTACACACCCACACCCACACATCAACAAACCCACACCCACACATCAACACACCCACACTCACACATAAACACAACCACACCCACACATCAACACACCCACACTCAAACATCAACACAACCACACCCACACATCAACACACCCACACCAACACATCAACACACCCACACCTACACACCCACGCATAAAAACACACACCCACACATTAACACACACACAAAACAACACACCCACACCCACATCAACACACACACACCTTGGTCTTGAGCCATCAGGGGGGGTGAGGAAGCCATGGTTGAGGTGAGAAGCAGAAGTGGACATCCACTTGGGCACGAAGGCAAACACCTCAGTAGTGTTGATAGCAATGGCTGCGTCTTCCGCTCGCTCCTCCTTCCACCAGGGGCACTTGCTAAATTCGAAAGAAAGTGGGTGAATATATTGTTTGTATACCTATCTTGCACATTTCATACACATATTGGTATTTAGTGGTGTCGGCAGCAGTGGCTGCGTCTTCCGCTCGCTCCTCCTTCCACCAGGGGCACTTGCTAAATTCGAAAGAAAGTGGGTGAATATATTGTTTGCATACCTATCTTGCACATTTCATACACGTATTGGTATTTAGTGGTGTTGGCAGCAGTGGCTGCATCTTCTGCTCGCTCCTCCTTCCACCAGGGGCACTTGGTACATTCGAAAGAAAGTGGGTGAGATGGTGTGTGGGTATTATATATTGTTTGCATACCTCACTTATTTATTTTGTTTAATTATTTGGAGTTGGTGGTGCTTGCAGCAATGGCTGAACCTTTCGCCCCCTTCTCCTG
>JAJSRW010000611.1:0-12500 GCA_022414725.1 Microglena sp. YARC | reverse complement strand
TAAGGTGAGAGAGTAGGGTGAAGGGAGGGGAGGAGGGGTGGTGGTGGTCTATCAAGACATTTATTGCAACACAGCGTGGTGCACAAGTGTGTGTGTGTGTGGGGGGGGGGGGGGGGGGGGGGGGGAGGGAGGGAGGGAGGGGAGGTGACGCTCCACCATGGTAAAATATCCTGGCAAGGGGAAGGGAGTAGAAATTTAAGTAGAACTTTAAGTAGAAATTTAAGTAGAAATTTAAATTTGAAGTACAAATCATTTGAAGGCCCTCCAATGTGGTAAAATATCAATAGCAAGGGGAGAGAGTAGCAAGGGGAAGCTCTGTTTACCTTGTACCTCAAGTAGACTAAAGGCTGCATGGGGATGGGGGGGGGGGGGGGGGGGGGGGCAATGCAGGTGCATCGCGAGAAAGCAAAATAAAGAAACACGTGGGTGGGGTGTGGTGGGTGATGGTGTGGGGTGATGGTGTGGGTGTGGGTGTAGATGGGTGTGGGTGTGGGTGTGGGTGTAGGTGAGTGTGTGTGTAGGTGAGTGTGTGTGTGTGTGTGTGTGTGTGTGTGTGTGTGCAATGGAGTGGGTGTGGGTGTAGGTGTGGGTGCGGGTGGGTGGGATGAAAATGGTGTGGGTGTGGGTGTGGGTGTGGGTGTGGGTGTGGGTGTGGGTGTAGGTGAGTGTGTGTGTAGGTGAGTGTGTGTGTAGGTGAGTGTGTGTGTGTGTGTGTGTGTGTGTGTGCGATGGAGTGGGTGTGGGTGTAGGTGTGTGTGCGGGTGGGTGGGATGAAAATGGTGTGGGTGTGGGTGTGGGTGTGGGAATGGGTGGGTGGGATGAAAATGGTGTGGGTGTGGGTGTAGGTGTGGGTGTGGGTGTGGGTGTGGGTGGGTGGGATGAAAATGGTGTGAGTGTGGGTGTGGGTGTGGGTGTGTGTGTGTGTGTGAGTGTGGGTGTGGGTGTGGGTGGGCGGGATGAAAATGGTGTGTGTGTGTGTGTGTGTGTGTGTGTGTGTGTGTGTGTGTGCGATGGAGTGGGTGTGGGTGTGGGTGTGGGTGTGGGTGTGGGTGTGGGGTGTGGGTGTGTTTAATACCCCCCCGGAGAAATCATTGGCGACACCCACGCCGTGGGTGACAGGTGTAACCGAAATTATCCGCGAAATTAATGGCGCGACCCACGGATGATTTCTGGGAACACCGCTTTACAAGACGACGCGGCACTTAACCATTTATTCTATTCTTTTCCATTCTGCTTGCCTCGATGGCTGCTATCTTCGTTGCCTGCTAGCTGACTGCCTTAGTTGACTGCTAGTTGACGAGTCAACGAGGCTAGCCTCGTTTCTATCATTCCGTTCTGCTATCCTGATAGCCTCCCTCGTTCCTTTCTGCTAGCCTTTCTACTCGTTCTGCTAGCCTTTATGAGCGTCCTACAGCCCCTCTGTGCGGGGCAATGCCGAGTGCGGCTTCAGCACAGCAGGTCTTCGATCCAAGTACAGACAAAGAATTCAAACGCTTTGACAAGAAGTTCGCGCGCCAAGTGCCGGATTACGGGTACAAATGGATCGAGTGCTCTCCGCCAACGTGGGGCGAGAAGCATGTCCTCCGGCTCGGGCTCCGCTTCGATAAGCAAAAATGCGTGCTACAGGGCCTGTACTTACTTTCCAAGATAGAAACCCATGTTTTAGCCATGATCCATTGGTTTGGATGCATGGGGCTTCAGGGAGGGGCATGGGGATTTGGGGAAGATGCATGGGGCTTCAGGGAGGAGCATGGGGATGAGGGAGGGGATGCATGGAGGGTATGGGGGAGGGGAGGGGATGCATGGGGCTTCAGGGAGGGGAATGGGGATAGGCATGGAGATGGGGGAAGATGCATGGGGCTTCAGGGAGGGGCATGGAGATGGGGGGAGATGCATGGGGATTCAGGGTGGGGGATGGAGAGGGGATGCATGGGGCATCAGGGAGGGGCATGGAGATGGAGGAAGGTGCATGGGGATTCAGGGAGGGGCAGGTCCTCTGCAACTCAACTCAGCTCAGATATGACAGGCATGAAGTTTGAATGGTTTGGGGGGGGGGAAGTCTCTTATAGTGTGTGTGTGTGTGTGTGTGAGGGGGGGGGAGGGGGGGGGGGGGGGGGGGGGGGCTTATGAGTATTTTCCATCTGCATGAAGTGTTGCACACGTACTGTGTTGCATTGAAAATAACATGAACTCAGGTGATTTTTTTAATTGGAGTTAGTCAGATGCCACTTGCTGAGCCACTTGGTGACACACAATAATAGACAGAGCCTGACACACAATAATAGACAGGCACAGACTGACACACAATAATAGACACAGCCTGACACACAATAATAGACACAGCCTGACACACAATAATAGACACAGCCCGTCACACAATAATAGACACAGACTGACACACAATAATAGACACAGACTGACAAACAATAATTGACACAGACTGACACACAATAATAGACACAGACTGACACACAATAATAGTCACAGACTGACACACAATAATAGAAACAGCCCGTCACACAATAATAGACACAGACTGACACACAATAATAGACACAGACTGACACACAATAATAGAAACAGCCCGTCACACAATAATAGACACAGACTGACACACAATAATAGACACAGACTGACACACAATAATAGACACAGACTGACACACAATAATAGACACAGACTGACACACAATAATGACACAGACTGACTGACACACAATAATAGACACAGACTGACACACAATAATAGACACAGACTGACACACAATAATAGACACAGACTGACACACAATAATAGACACAGACTGACACACAATAATAGACACAGACTGACACACACAATAATAGACACAGACTGACACACAATAATAGACACAGACTGTCACACAATAATAGACACAGGACTGACACACAATAATAGACACAGACTGATACACAATAATAGACACAGACTGACACACAATAATAGACACAGACTGACACACAATAATAGACACAGACTGTCACAATAATAGACACAGCCTGACACACAATAATAGACACAGACTGACACACAATAATAGACACACAGACACAGACACACAATAATACACATAGCCTGACACACAATAATAGGAAAAGACTGACACACAATAATAGACACAGACTGATACAGAATAATAGACACAGCCTGACACACAATAATAGACACAGACTGACACACAATAATAGACACAGACTGGCCACAGAGATAGACACAGACTGACACACAATAATAGGAAAAGACTGACACACAATGATAGACACAGACTGATACACAATAATAGACACAGCCTGACACACAATAATAGGCACAGACTGACGCACATAGATACACACAAACTAACACACAGCGATAGAAGACAAAACTTAACACACAGAGATACACACAGACTGACACACAGAGATACACTAAGACTGACACACAGAGATAGACACAGACTAACACACATATATAGACACAGACTGACACACAGACTGACACACAGAGCCTGACACACAATAATAGACACAGCCTGACACACAATAATAGACACAGCCTGACACACAATAATAGCCACAGACTGACACACCATAATAGACACAGACTGATACACAATAATACACATAGCCTGACACACAATAATAGGAAAAGACTGACACACAATAATAGACACAGACTGATACAGAATAATAGACACAGCCTGACACACAATAATAGACACAGACTGACACACAATAATAGACACAGACTGGCCACAGAGATAGACACAGACTGACAATAATAGGAAAAAGACAGACACACAATGATAGACACAGACTGATACACAATAATAGACACAGCCTGACACACAATAATAGGCACAGACTGACGCACATAGATACACACAAACTAACACACAGCGATAGAGACAAACTAGCACACAGAGATACACACAGACTGACACACAGAGATACACTAAGACTGACACACAGAGATAGACACAGACTAACACACATATATAGACACAGACTGACACACAGAGATAGACTTAGACTGACACACAGAGATACACAGAGATAGACACAGACTGACACACAGAGATAGACACTAAGCCCGAGACAGATAAAGAAGCAGACTGAGACAGAGAAGCAGACTTAGATATTGAGACTGAGCCATAGAAACAGATTGAGACACTGTTACTGAGACATATAGAGAAGCAGTCTGAGACACTGAGACTGAAACTGAGATAGAGGAGCAGCCTAAGACAATGAGACTTAGACAGAGATAGAAGCAGACTGAGACACAGAGACCGAGACAGGTACAGAAGCAAACTGAGACAATCAGATTGAGACTGAGAAGCAGACTGTGACACTAAGACTGAGAAAGATAGAGAAGCAGACTGAGACACTAAGACTGAGACTGAGACAGAGAAGCAGACTGAGACACTAAGAACGAGACTGAGGCAGAGAAGCAGACTGAGACACTAAGACTGAGAAAGATAGAGAAGCAGACTGAGATACAGAGACTGAGACACAAAGACAGAGGCACAGAGACTGTGACACATACTAACACACAATGGCAGAGACACAAAGACAGAGGCATACACACAGATTGAGGTTAATTGTTTATAGTTTAGAGTATATTTTTTAGGTTTTTTGTTTAGGATTTATTGTTTAGGGGTTGAAGTTTTGGGTTTTTTATGGTACAGTTTATTTTTATTACTGAGGTACTATTAATATTATGATTATTCAGTAATTAATAATATTATTAGTATTGTTATTATTATTAGTATGGTTAGTTGTATTAGTACTTTATACACAACCCATACGCAAACGCGCAATTTAGCGGTGCGCCGGCCGCGGGGGGAAAAAACAATGGGAAGCACGAAATAGGTGCCCATGCTATTTTCGGACCTCCATAAGCCTTGGGATGGGTGGGCGTGGGTATGGGTCGGGTGTGAAAATAATTCTGGGTGGGTTTGGTTTAATTTCTTAATTTCTTGGGGGGGGGGGGGGGGGATGAAAATGGTGTGGGTGGGTGGGTGGGATGAAAATGGTGTGTGTGTGTGTGTGTGTGCGCGATGGAGTGGGTGTGGGTGTGGGTGGGTGGGATGAAAATGGGTGTGGGTGTGGGTGTGGGTGTGGGTGGGTGGGATGAAAAATTGGTGTGTGTGGGTGTGTGTGTGTGTGCGATGGAGTGGGTGTGGGTGTGGGTGGGTGGGATGAAAATGGTGTGGGTGTGGGTGTGGGTGGGTGGGATGAAAATGGTGCGTGTGTGTGTGGGTGGGTGGGTGGGTGTGCGATGGAGTGGGTGTGGGTGTGGGTGGGTGGGATGAAAATGGTGTGGTGTGTGTGTGTGTGTGCGATGGAGTGGGTGTGTGTGTGGGTGGTGGGATGAAAATGGTGTGGGTGATGAAAAGAAGGCAAGTATAGCAAAAGAAAAGGGAGAAAAAGGAAATAGAAGGCAAAAGGTTCGGCAAATAGGGGCAAAAGAAAGTGAGAAAGGCAAAAGAAGGAAAAGAAAGGGAGAAACAAGTGATTGGTTACATGGGGATGGGGTGGAGCAATGCAGGGCATCGAGAGAAAGAAAAAAAAGAAATTTGAAAAATAGAGGCAAAAAGAAAGCGAGAAAAGGCGACAGAAGGCAAAGAAAGGGAGGAAAACACTGAGTGGTTGCAAGGGGATGGGGGGGGGGGGGGGGGGGCAACAATTGATAGTAAAACAAATTTGCAAATAGAGGCAAAAGAAAGCGAGAACTTTTGCCAAACCTTTTTTCTCCACATTGCAGCGTTGAATGAAACTCGTGTCCCTGTAAAAACATGGGCGCCCTGATGTAGCCTGTTTGAGTGATATGATTGGTCTAGTGGTACTCCAAATCGCTTGAACAAAGCGGGGTCAGGGTTTGATTCCCTCTACGGTCACCCTGAGCGTTGCAGGTCGTTGTCAACCACGATGGTAGCTTGTCCAGTCGAGGTGGTAGACCGTTCTCTGCCCGCGAATGACGGGTTCCCTTAATACCACGCCCCACCCGGCGTTATAATTACTGTAATTACTGTAATTACTGTAATTATAATTACTGTAATTACTGTAAAACCCATGGGTGCCCAAAGCCATCTCAGCCCACTGGGCATTCCAGCCTGGGTGGCAGCTGCCTGGTAGCTGCCATATGGGCCTGGGAAAGCCCGAGCAATACAGGGGTATCAATAGAAAGCAAAATAAAGAAACACGTGTGTGTGTGTGTGTGTGTGTGTGTGTGTGTGTGTGTGTGTGTGTGTGTGTGATGGTGTGGGTGTGGGTGTGGGTGTAGGTGAGAGTGTGATGAAAAGAATGCGAATAGAGGCAAAAGAAAGCGAAAGAGAAAAGGAAATAGAAGGCAACAGATTTGGCGAAAACAGCCGAAAGATAGTGAGAAAAGGCAGCAGAAGGCAAAGAAAGGGAGAAAAAACTGAGTGGTTGCATGGGGATGGGGATGGGGGTGGAGCAATGCAGGTGCAGCAATTGATAGCAAAAGAATTTTGCAAATAGAGGCAAAAATAAAGTGAGAAAAATGCGACAGAAGGCAAAAGGAAAGGGGGTAAACACTGTATGGTTGCATGGGGATGGGGGGGGGAGCAATGCAGGTGCAACAATTGATAGCAAAATAATTTTGCAAATAGAGGCAAAATAAAGCGAGAAAATGCGACAGAAGGCAAAAGAAAGGGGGGAAACACTGTGTGGTTGCATGGGGATCAATGCAGGTGCAACAATTGATAGCAAAGAATCTTGCAAATAGAGGCAAATGAAAGCGTGAAAATGCAACAGAAGGCAAAAGAAAGGGCGAAACAAGTCCTATGCAGCGTCGCAAGCGATGCGAAAAATTGGCAGAGTGTGTTGGCACCGGAAAAAAAGGTGGCAACGATGGAGCTGGCCGAAGCGAGTTAGTTACGCAACTGTTGGCTGACGTGTCGGGCTTCAATTTTTGTTTTTTTCGGTCGGACAGACAAATGGGTAAACATGGGGGCTCCCGCCCCCTTGAAGAGGGGGCTCCGCCAAAGAACTGAGCGGAAGACAACTCACGGTCCTCCATAAATGGGTGGTCCACCTTCCCCTCCCAGTTGGCAACTCTCAATGTTTCCATGTGAACCCACAGATAGGAAAAAAGGCGAAAGAAAGAGAGAAAAGGCAACAGAAGGCAAAGAAAGGGAGAAAAAACTGCTCTGTGCCAGTCAACTCACGGTCCACCATATAATGGGTGGTCCACCGTCCATTCCCAGTTGGCAACTCTCATTGTTTCCATGTGAACCCACAGATATGAAAAGAAGGCGAAAGAAAGCGAAAGAAAGAAAAAAATTAATAAGAAGGCGTCAGAAGTCAAAAGAAGGCAGAAGAAAGATAGAAAAAATGCAAAACAAAGTCAAAGAAAGCGAGGAAATCCAATGAGTAAGACACTCACAGTTCACCATAGAATTTGCAAGAAAACTTACGGTCCACCGTATAATGGGTGGTCCACCTTCCCGTCCCAGTTGGCAACGTTCAATGTTTCCATGTGAACCCACAGATAGGAAAAAAGGCAAAAGAAAGCGAAAAAAGGCAACAGAAGGCAAAGGAAGGGCAAAAAACTGCTTTGTGCAAATCAACTCACAGTCCTCCATAAAATGGGTTGTCCACCTTCCATTCCCAGTTGGCAACTTAAAACCAAATTGTAAGACAACTCACGGTCCAGTAAAGCATTTGTAGCACAACAACTCACAGTCCAGTAAAGCATTTGTAACACAACAACTCACGGTCCAGTAAAGCATTAGTAACACAACAACTCAAGGTCCAGTAAAGCATTTGTAACACAGCAACTCACGGTCCAGTAAAGCATTTGTGACACAACAACTCACGGTCCAGTAAAGCATTAGTAACACAACAACTCACGGTCTAGTAAAGCATTTGTAACACAACAACTCACGGTCCAGTAAAGCATTTGTAACACAACAACTCACGGTCCAGTAAAGCATTTGTAACACAACAACTCACGGTCCAGTAAAGCATTAGTAACACAACAACTCACGGTCCAGTAAAGCATTTGTAACACAACAACTCACGGTCCAGTTAAGCATTTGTAACACAACAACTCACGGTCCAGTAAAGCATTTGTAACACAACAACTCACGGTCCAGTAAAGCATTTGTAACACAACAACTCACGGTCTAGTAAAGCATTTGTAACACAACAACTCACGGTCCAGTAAAGCATTAGTAACACAACAACTCACAGTCCAGTAAAGCATTTGTAACACAACAACTCATGGTCCAGTAAAGCATTAGTAACACAACAACTCACAGTCCAGTAAAGCATTTGTAACACAACAACTCACGGTTCAGTTAAGCATTTGTAACACAACAACTCAAGGTCCCAGTTAAAGCATTTGTAAACACAACAACTCACGGTCCAGTTAAGCATTAGTAACACAACAACTCACGGTCCAGTAAAGCATTAGTAACACAACAACTCACGGTCCAGTAAAGCATTTGTAACACAACAACTCACGGTCCAGTAAAGCATTTGTAACACAACAACTCACGGTCCAGTAAAGCATTAGTAACACAACAACTCACGGTCCAGTAAAGCATTAGTAACACAACAACTCACGGTCCAGTAAAGCATTAGTAACACAACAACTCATGGTCTAGTAAAGCATTTGTAACACAACAACTCACGGTCCAGTAAAGCATTTGTAACACAACAACTCACGGTCCTCCATAGAATGGGTGGTCCACCTTCCCCTCCCAGTTGGGAACCACCAGTGCTTCCATGTGCAACATGCACAGCGAAAGAAGGTGAAAGGATGCAAAAGAAGGTGAAGAAAGTCAGAAGAAAGAAAGAGAATAAAAAAGAAGGCAACATAATTCAAAAGAAGCGGTAAGAAGGCAAAAAGAAAAAAGAGAAAGAAAAACAGAATGAAAAAAGAGAAATAAGCAAGGACAACCAATTTGTAAGACAAAACTTACGTCCTCCATATAACTTTAAGAAAACTTACGGTCCTCCATAGAATGAGTTGTCCACCTTCCCCTCCCAGTTGGGAACCTTCAATGTTGCGCGAACTATCTGTTGAGAAGATGATGGCAATTCTGGGGTCCTAGGAAACTCATGCGGCGCGGGTGCAGGGACGGCCTTCATGTTCTGGTCACACCTGGGAGTAACATTGAGACACGAGCGCAGTGTGTTGTTAGTGTGTGTGTGCTGTGTGGGAGGGGGGGTAATGATTTGCTAATGATGGGGTTGGGGGGGGGGTTGGGAAACTCATGGGGCACTGGTGCAAGGGACGGCCTTTCATTTTCTGGTCACACCAGGGGAATGAGAAGAGGGTGGTGGTGTTTAATGGTGGGTTTACTGATGTTGCTAATGATGGGGGTTGGACATTTGTGGGGCACTGGTGCAGGGACCGCGCCTTCATTTTCTTGGTCATACCTTGGACAATTATATGAGGGCAGTGCTTTTAGTAGGGGTGGGTATGTGGATGTGGGTGGAGGTGAGTCCTAGGAAACTCATGGGGGACTGGTGCAAAGACGCCCATCATTTTCTGGTCACACCTGCCTGGGGGGAACTGAAATGAAATGCTGGTGTTGCTAATGATGGGTTTGGGTTTGAGGTTTGGATTTGGAGGTTGGTGTTGAACATTTGTGGGGGACTGGCATAGGGACGGCCTTCATGTTCTTGGTCACACCTGGGGGTGGGGGTGGGGGTGGGGGTGGAGGTGGAGGTGGGGGTGGGGTCGGGGGGGTGGGGTGGGGGTGGGGGTGGAGATGGAGGTGTGGATGGGGGATGGGATGGGGATGGAGGTGTGGATGATGGGATGGGGATGGGGGATGTGGGATGGGGGATTGGGGTGGAGGTGGACGGTGGGTGAGGGGCCGGGGGTGGGGGTGGGGGTGGGGTGGAGGTGGAGATGGAGGTGGGCCCTGGGAAACTCATGGGGCCGGGACTGGCACAGGGATGCTTTGTTTTTCTGGTCACGCCTAGGGGGACATGATATGAGGGCAGTGCTTTTGTGGGGTCTGAGGGTGGGGTGGGGGTGGGGGTGGGGGGTGGACTGGGTGGAGATGGAGGTGGCGTCCTAGGGAAAATCATGCGGGGGACTGGCACAGGGATGCCTTTATTTTCTGATCACACCTGGGGGTGGAAATGAAATGAAATGAAATGAAATGCTGGTGTTGTTAATTGGGGGGATTTATGATTTGCTGTAATGATGGGTTTGGGTTTGGGTTTTTGGTGTTTGTGGTTGGGGCTGGGCATTTGTTGCGGCACTGGTACAGGGACGTCCATCATTTTCTTGCGTCACAACTGGGGAAGTGTTTTTTATTTCAGATTTCTGTACTTCAGGTCCGAGTAGCTACTTGGCTTTACTCAACCCAGTTTTCAGGATAGTTGCGTAGCCAATAGCATGGCGAGCAATGATTAGCGGAAGCGCCAGAGCCTAGGGGGGGTCGAGGGGCAGCGCGTCCCCATATCGGGGGGGTCCGATCCAGGTAGGGGGTGAAGGCATTCTACGGAATTGGCGACGCGTCGTCGAAATAAATTCAAGACACTTGACTGGGCGGGAAATGAGATGAGGTACGGAGTTGTTATAATAAAACTAATAACTAAACAATAATCAATAAATAGTTAACAAAATAATAGGAAATAAATAATAGAATAATAAGGTTAGGAATAAGACAATAGCCAATGAATACATTAATAAATAATAATAAAATAATAATAACATCCACATCCACATTACATACACATACACACTAGTATGTTCATATACTCTGTACTAGGATCCACCACCACTTACTGGTCACCATGTGTATCCTTGTTTGAGTAATGAATTCAGGAAATTCACACAACACAGACAAACACACACAGACCAAACACACACACACAGACAAACAAACACACACATAGAAGACCATACACACACACAGACAAACACATACAGATCAAACCACACAGTCACACCAGAAAACACATCAAAGTGACACATACACACACAAGACAAGGGAGCACCACACAGAGACAAACACACACACAGAGACTTAACACATACAGCATGAACAAAACAACAATCAGTCACAAACACACACATAAGACACCCCAAAGACAACACAACACAGAAGAACACACATTCAGCACAGAACAAACCCCCACAATACAGACAAACCGCACACACAAGCAATAGCACTCATACACACTAGTATTTCATATACTCTGTACAAGAACCACCACCACTTACTGGACCATGTGTCCTTGTTTGAGTAAATGTATTCAGGGAAAAACACACAGACAAAACACACAAAACACACACAAACAAACACACACATACTAGTATTTCCATGTACTCTGTTCTAGAACCACCACCACTTACTGGACCATGATGTTCCTGTCGCTGCAATGTTATTAAGGAAAAACACAAACACACACAACAAGACAAGCACACAATACAAATACACACTAGTATTTCAAATACTCTGTACAAGAACCACCACCACTTACTGGACCAAGTGTTCCTATCGTGCCAATGTATTTAAGGAAACACAAACACACAACTAGTGTTTCATATACTCTGTACAAGAACCACCACCACTTACTGCACCATGCGTCCCTGTCGAGTAATGAATTCAGGAAACACACACACACAGACAAACAAACACACACAGCAAACACACACACACTAGTGTTTCATATACTCTGTACTAGAACCACCACCACTTACTGGACTGTCCTGTCGAGCCAGTATTCAGGCGTTTTGAACCATCTGGCCCAACCCAATCCTCCTTGGTGCAGTGCCCCAAGGCGTTCATGTAGATGGTGTTTGCACAGCGAGGGTGAGTGTTAGAGGTCATCTAGGAAGGATTGATCTGCAGAATTCGGACCACAGAGAGCGGGAGGGGTGAGGAGGCATGAGGGCGGGATGGGAGAAGAAGTGGGGAAAAGGAGCGGATGAGAGGGGTGAGGAGGGAAGGCGGGAGCGGGGATGTGGGTGTGTGTGGGATTTGGGGGGGGAGGGGGGGGGCAGGATGATGGGTGGGATGAAGCATGGTGTTTGTTTGTACTAGCGGAGATATAAATGTTATTGTTTTTACCTGTTACCAGCGAGGATGATGTTGTAGAGAGTCATCCAGAAAAGGGATAGATCTGCAGGTTCTGGAACCACATTAGGGGCGGGATGAGGGAGAGGAGGCGGGTAGGGGTGTGTGGTGTGTGGGGGGGGGGGGGGGGGGGGGGGAGGAGGACGTGTGCCTGTGTCCGTGGGCGCGAGAGGGAGAGGGGGAGGAGGACGAAGAGGGGGGGAGTGGGGAGGGACGGGGAGTTGAGGGGGGTGGAGGGCATGGGGAGTGGGAGTGGGAGGGAGGGCGAGAGTGGGGGAGTGGGGAGGAGGACGGGGGTGGAGTTCCAGGGAGGGGAGCCATGGGTGGAGTGGAGGAAGAGGGCGGAGGTGGGGGGCGTGGAGGGGCTTGGGGTGAGGGGGGAGGATGGGAGTGGAGGAGGTCGGTGGTGGAGTTATCTCTCATGTCT
>JAJSRW010000168.1:0-30293 GCA_022414725.1 Microglena sp. YARC | reverse complement strand
AGAGGATCCTTCCTCTCACCTTCTCACCAAAACTCACAAAACAAATCTCACTAAACCCATGAAACCTAAAACCTACCCCCCCCCCCCCTTCTCCCTCCGTCCGCCCAGATGTCCAAAATCAGGAACACCGGCGTGAAGATGGACATCCTCAAGCAAGTTGGCAAAACCATCACCACCATCCCCGACACCTTCACGCTCAACCTAACCCTCCCCTCCTTCCTTCCCGCTCAACCCTTCTCACCAAACCTCATCCCCCCCCCCTGCTCTCCACCTCCCTCAGCCTTTCAACCAAAAACTTCCCCCCCCCCCCCCCCCCCTCCCCGCCCAGATGTCCAAAATCAGGAACACCGGCGTGAAGATGGACCATCCTTCAAGCCAAGTTTGGCAAACCATCACCACCATCCCCGACACCAATTCACGCCTCACCGTCAGATAAGAAGGTCTATGAGACCCGCAGAAAGATGGTTATAGTGGGGAGGGTATTGCTGGGGCATGTGAGGCGCTTGCGCTTTGCCACCCTTGTGTCTGAGGGCACCCATGTGCGTCTGAGTGGTCGGATGTGGAGCGAGGGCAACCTTCAGCCACAGGCACTCCGTGATCCATGCCAGGCGGTACCATGGGCATGAGCGTTGTTGAATATAATGAGATAGTTTGTGGTGTGGGCCCTTGGCTGTAGCGTGGAGAGGCACTTGCCTATCGCCACCTATGCTCGTGTCATGGTTTTATACACCCTAAACGCCTAAACCACCCCCAACCACCAACTCAAAGGCCTCCTACCAACTCACCTCCAACCCCGCCAAAGCCAACCAGCTCAGGGCACCCACAACAACTCAACCCCACTTTCCAACCAAACAATCCTAATCCCGCCTCTAACCCAACCACTTACTCCACCCCCAACCTTACTTCACCCCACTTCCAACCAACGGCAATCCTAACCCCATCTCAAAACAAACTCCACCCCCGAACCCAACCTCACCAATCCTAACCCGCCCTCAACTAACAATCTTAACCCCCAACCTCAACCAACCTCACCAATCCTAACCCAACCCCAACTAAAACAAACTTCACCCGCCCCGCCCAACCCCAACCGACCACCAATCCTAATCCACCCTCACCCTCCCAAGGCCTAATCCAGCAGGTGAACGGTGAGAAGTACCACCCCTCTGTTGCAAATGTCTACCCGGCCAGACAAGCAAATATACATCGACACCACTCCACCTAGTGGGTACCCACCCCCAACCAACCAACTCCACCCCAACCAACTCACCAATCCCCCCACCCCCATTACTCAGGTGAAACGGTGAATAAGTACACCCCTCTGTGCAACGTTTCTACTCGGTCATACAAAGCCCGATTGCACACCGTCAACCAAACTCCAACCAGTGGTAACCCCACTCCCAAAACAAGCCCCAACCATCTCACCAAAATACCCCGCCCACTCCCCCCATTACTCAGGTGATGGCGATAGTACACCCCCTTCGTGCAACCGTCCTACCCGGGTAAGACCAAGCAAGAATGTACACGTGGCACCAACTCCACCAAGTGGTAACCCCACCCCCAACCAACCAACCTCCACCCATATCCACCCCAACCAACTCAACCTATCCCAGCCCACCCAACACACCTACTCAGGTGAAAGGCGTAATAAGTACACCCCCCTGTGCAACATCTAACCCCGGCCAAAGCAAATGTAACACCGACACCAACTTCACCAGTGGTAACCCCATCCCCACCAACCAACCAACTACACCCAACCACCCCCAACCACTCACCAAATCCCGCCCACGCCATCCCCATGACCAGGTGAACGGTGGATAAGTACACCCTCTGTGGCAACGTCCTACCCCGGCCAGAGATAAGCAGATGTGCACGCGTCACCAAACTCCTCTCTCTCTGAGTTTTGACGTAACTGGGCTTCGAGCTGGCTACTCCATGGAGAGCCCCAACAGTCTGGTTATCTGGGAGCCAGTTCGGTGACTTCGCAAACGGAGCCCAGGTCATCTTATGAACACAGTTCCTGTCCAGCGGAGAGGCCAAGTGGTTGAGGCCAGACAGGTCTGGTGGTTGCTGCCTGCCATAAACACGGATGATGATGGTCAAGAGTCCTGAGCACTCAAGCTGCAGGTGGGTGGGACCATGCACATGTAAAAAAGACAAAAACAAAACATTCTACTATACTCCTCACCCTCCATGTAAATATATCATGAAGGCAGACAGGTCTGGTGGTGCTGCTGCCACACGGATATGATGGTCAAGGTCCTGAGCACTCAAGCTGCAGGTGGGTGGGTGGGCTCAATGCATACCATATATATATATACGCCTCCGGTGTATGTCTTTGATAGAGAGATGGTGTCCTTGTATGGCATGTATATACCCATATATGCTATGAATGTACTTGCGTCATGAATGTACACCATGCGTTCTTCTACCACCCAGGTTGGAGCGCTTCCTGCAAGATGAGTGACGAGAACCCTACGTGCTGCCCAACGTGGAATGAGGGCCAGTGGTCAGCCGGCGCCCAACTTGGGCAACTCCAGATTCAGAACACAAACTGGCAGGTGGTGAACATCACCACCCCCGGCTAACTACTTCATGGCTCTGCGTCCCGCGCAGATCCAGCGCCATTCCGAAAAGCCCCTCATTCGTGGCCGCCCAAGAACCTGCTGCGCCACCCCAAGGCCAAGTCAGTAAGAAACCTAATCAGGCTATGGGCAGGGGCTCTACATGCAAAGGGAATGCCCTCCCCCCCACCCCCACCCCCCCACACACACACACAACACACCTAGCAACACCCAAACATTACATCAATGGCTTTCTTGCGTAGCCAGATTCGTGTCAGTTTTGAAAGGGTCTCAAATCTGGCCTCCCCATAGAAGCTTGCGGCGCCACCCCAAGGCCAAGTCAGGTAGGAACCTAATCAGGCTATGGGCAGCTCTATATGCAAGGAATGCACGCATGGGACACACACCCCACACACACCTATAACACCCATAACACACACAAATGGCTCTGCGCCGCCAATGCAAAGCGCCACTTCCTGAAGCCTCTCATCGTGTCAGGTTAGAACCTTACTCAGGTTATCTAGCAGGTCTTAAGGGTTATGAGCCAGAATCTATGTGCAAGGGAATGCTCACCATGGACACACACAACCTAACAGCACAACCAATGTACACGTACCTAACAACACCCAACGCATACACACACACAAGCAACATCCACCACCACACCAACGCACCAAACAACACGTACCTAACAACACCTGAACACACATATGCCTAACCATAAAAAACCAGCACCCAAACAAACTTAATACACCACACACACCTAACAACACCCAACACACACACCTAACACACCAAGAACACTCCACACACCAAAACCTAACACCTCACCTGACACACCCAACACAACCTAGACATAACAACAACCCAAACACACACACCCAAACACACGCTAAGAACACCGCAAACCACACCCACACTAACAACATTACAAACACACATACACCTAACAACACCCTAAACACACACACACACAAGCAAACCTAACACTTCAAAACTAAAGACACACAGCGAGAGGCTCACGAACACACTAACAACACTCCAACCACACACACACACGCACACAACACATACCCTAACACACCCAACCACCCACTCACACGCACAGGCCTGTGGGAGCTGGACGACCAGCCTGATGACGCTGGCATTGTGGGTGTGCGATTCAAGAGGTTGATTATGGACGACACAGGTCTCTCCCCCAAGAGCAGAAGCTCCCAAAGCCCAGCCAGAGACCAGGGACCAAGTGAGGTCGAGGGGGGGGGAACCAAGAGTTGTCTGGGATAGGTTGTTTGTGAGGCCGAAACATTATCTGTGTCTTAAATCTGGGTTGGGATTTAAAGTATATCTCGTACATGGGGCAAGCGGCACGAGGGAGGGAGGGGAGGAGGAGGAGGAAGGGTGTGATTGTGGGGTGGTAGGTCTGGGTGGGGACCAAGTGAGTCAAGGTGGTTGAAGAGGGGGGGGGGGGGGGGGTAAGCGGCACAAGGGGAGGGAGGTGGAGGAGGAGGCGGTGTGTTTATGTGTGTGGTGTGTGTGTGTGTGTGTGGGGGGGGGGGGAGATAGCTGCGTTGCGGGCGTGCAATTTACGAGGTTGGTCATGGATGACACGGGTCTCTCCCCCTAGAGCCGAGCCGAGCTCCCAAACCTGGGCCAGAGCCTTTGACCAGTGATTTATTGTTACTTAGCTTACTCCTCATACAAACAACACCATAAAAACATGCAGCTCATATTTTCTGCTTTGCAGATGCTTGTGCAGAGGTTAGCATTATGCAAACCTGGGTCAGAGCCTCTGACCTGTGAATTAAGCACGGGGGGGGCGGAACGGGGCGGGGGGGGGGGGGGGGCATTGAAAAATAAATTGGAACACACTCCAACACATTGAAACACACTTGGCAATAACATAGTAACACACTGTAACACACCCCACACATTGGGAAAACACACTGGAAACACACTGTGTGACACACACCTACACACTGGAAGCCAATTGCGGGAGGAGGAAGGGGGAGCATGGAGGGGGGGCGGGGATGGATAGGTGCAAGGTCTTCATGGACTATCGCACTGCACCACACCATACTACTTGCCCCACCTCCTCCATTCCTCCCCACTCACCCACACACCTGTGCTCTGCGAGGCCCCACCCACTCACCCATCCTCCCCCAGGCGCATTGTCTGTTTTGCTCCGGCAAGGTCTTTTACGACCTCCACGCTGAGACGCGAGAAAGCTGGGCAAGAAGCGACGGTGGCATCGCCATTGTACGCCTTGAGCAGCTGGCCCCCTTCCCCTTCGACCTGGTCGCCCGCGAGATTCGCCGCTACCCTAACGCCGAGGTGGTGTGGTGCCAGGGAGGAAGCCCATGAACATGGAGCGTACTTCCACATCCAGCCCCGTCTCATCTCCTGCCTGCGCTCCGAGGACCGTGACGTCGTGTACGGGCGTGTCAAGTATGTGGGCCGTGCCCCCAGTGCTTCCCCTGCCACTGGCTTTGGCCAGGTCCACGCCCAGGAGCAGGCGCAGCTGTGCGATGAGGCCTTGGACCTCAAACGTTTAGGGGGTTACATACCATGGCAGGGTATCTCGCATCAGGTTTGTGTAGGTTGCGTCCAGCATCGCAGATAGACATAACGTTGGAGGGTATGTTGCGTTGCAGGACACATGCTATGGGTCGTTTGCGTCTCAGGACGCAGGCTGTACAATTGTTTGCGTCTCGGGACGCAGAGGTGGGGGTCCTCCTGAACGGCCCTGCAATTGAAATTGAAATTGTTACATCTGTGTAATACAGTTACTCACAGGACGTGATGTTAAGGACACCACTGCGTAAGCCAGAGCTAGCTATAGTCACCGTACGACCCTGCATTGCATTTCTTCCTTTGAGCTTATTTATTTTCTGGCAAGTGTAGAATCTAGTTGCTACTAGTGTTTGATTCACTGTAACTGATGTAGTGCTTGGCTCTCCTTTTCTCTTTTTTTATGAAAGGATTTGTACCCAAGGCAGGAGGTTGGACCAGGGTGCTTTAGGAGAACACCTAGCTCTGCTGCTCGAAACGTAATCAATTGTATAGCCTGCGCCCTGCTACATTCCACTGCTTCGTAGGCCACATAGGCTACAGTCCATGGGTAGCCAAGTAGGCTGATGTGACCTTTATACAATTTGGTGGTGAAATACTATGCAATGCTGTGACAGCCGAAGGTGCTTACTAGGATTGTTCAAAACTTTACGTTTCACGTCTCACACACAAGATTCGGAGGGTCCCGTTCCCACACTTAGATTTTGAAGTAGACAACCCTGCCCTGCCAGGCTGTTGCGTGAATGCCCACCTGTACCGGGAAAAGTGGGTGATGAAGTACCACGATGTACGAGAGAGTGAGAGCCAGGTGAGGGATGAGAGGAGCCCTTGCTTGATCTCTGAGGAGACTACCTGGCTCCCGCTTGTTCCAACATTCAGCACTCCGTTGCTTGTAACTTTCTTCTTCATTCTTCCTGTCAGCGCCATAACCGCACGTGCGTAAGGGTCAGCCGATCTGCCTCGGGATAAGATTTCATACCGACAGATTGGATTCTCGAACTTGAACTTACACGGCTCCAGCCAACAATTTGGCTGCTCGCCGTCTTCCGACAATTTGGATTCGATTCTGAGAGTCCCGCTAATCCGCAACTACTTGAAATTGATCCAACTCCTTCCGATATTTCATTGAACTAGTCAGTAGGCCTGTCTTCTTTGAGTTTGGCCCAGGTTTGGCCCTAGAATACTATTACCCGACTCAGCTTTTTCCTCCGTCCCCTGGAAGCTAAAAAAGGCAGAGGGGATCCCCATGGAAGCGTGCTTTACACGCATGCAGGCGCCATGCACCGTACAGCAAGTTTGCTCGTCACGCTTGCATTCCCAGTCCAGAGCACAGCTCCAGCCCATGGCTGTTCACCCCATGGGCCGTCCCATAAGCTTGACTACCTCTAGAGGCTTGTTGGAGTCTATCGGTGAAATGCGAGGGAGAAGCTGCTTGGCAGCTGCGTCCCAAAATAAGCGCCCATAGAGGAAAGCTGATCGGCAAGAACCCGTGCCCCAATCCTGGTGAAGAGGATTTGCTGATTCAAGGAGAGCTGGTGCTCAGGTTGCAAATGAGTCCCAAGCAAGCTGCTGCAGTCATGAAGACTGCTAACAAAGTCCACCCGGGCACTCCCTTGAGATTGCGTAACTTGAGAGGATGGATTGATGCCCTTGTCAGCTTCGACTTGAGTATTGCAGACGTGTCAGGGGGGCTTCGAAGGAGCCCCGTCCTCATTGCATCGCCAGCTGATGGGAGGGAGAAAAAAAGTGCTGAGTCGATACGGGTGCTAACTGCCCATGGCCTGTCTGAGTATCAGATACAAAGCGTGTTGAGGAAGTACCCCTCCGTGTTGGTCAGCCACACACCATCATCCCTCGATGCCAAGCTGCTCCGCCTCAAAGAGTTAGGCTTTCCCCCTTCCGAGGAGAAGGGTCTGTTGGAGAGAGAGCCCTCCATCCTCACGTCCTCTCTTAAATGGGACACAGTCCAGTGGCTAGAGGGAGAGGGCTATGCGCCCGATGTAGCCAGGCGCATGATCAAGGGGTTCCCTTTGCTTCTTACATACTCCCCTGAGACCAACCTTAGCAAGACGCTGGACTACTTAACCTGGCTTTTGGGATCTCATGAAGACGCCAGCTCAATCCTCGCCAAGCACACACCCCTGTTTGGGCGTAGCAATTTGACGGTGCACGCCAAGCTGGCTTTCATGGTCGACAAGCTGGACATCGATGTGGTGACAATGATGAAGCAGAATTATGTCTGCATCGGCTACAGCATGGATACGAGGATAGGTCCTAGAACACTACTGCTCCGCAGCCTGGGGGGGGCTGAATCCTTCGAGGTGTACAGCCAAATGTGGCTGAATATGACAGACGAGGCCTTTGTGCGATGTAGCTCTTTCTGTGCCTTGTGGGAGGGCAGACCCAGGGACGTGTTTGAAGGTGCAGCTGACTTGAAGGAGGGATTGGAGTTGTGTAAGGAGGCAAGTGGGTGAGGGAAGAGAAGCTTGGTTGGGAGAAATGAAGGGGAGTTCCAGAACAGTGGGGAGGAGATAGGAGTGGAGGCGCTTTGCCGCAACTACGCCGTGATAAATAAAAATATTTATGCCAGGAGGAGGGTTCCGGGCCTGGTCCATATTTCGCCTATGCCGTGACTTGGCTTGACTTGTAACATGTCTTGACTTGACTTGGCTTGACTTGTAACATGTCTTGACTTGGCTTGACTTGGCTTGACTTGTAACATGTCGTGACTTGTAACATTTCTTGACTTGTAACACGTTTTTCAGCCAACTCTGGGCTGCTTGCCCTCACCCCAAATTCCAAGTCCCCCGTGCGATACCCACGATTTCAGGGAGCTTACTAAGCGGATTAGGCAGTGTAAAGACTTATGCCAGGTCTGGGTCTGAGCTTTTGAAATGCTTGCAATCAGAAAGTTTGTAAGTTCTTAGTTCCACGTACTGTTCCTTTTATTTGTCTACACGTAGCAGCTTCCAGCAGCTCCCTTGCCCCGCTTCGTTGAATTACCCAAGCAGAATCGTAGCTAGTGCGTCTGAAAGCTGACATGACAGGCATTCAAACGCAGCTGCAAGCTTTAGGGTAGTGGAGCTGCATGGACAGTCTGGCTATGTGTAGACAATCGTCAAGACATTGCAATGATTTTTTTTTATGAACAAGGCTGGCATTGCTCAGGGCTTTTGGCGCTATCGCTATTATCCTGATTTTTTTGAAAATAGGAAATAATGGTGAGTAATACCGGTAGTCGTGCTATGTTGTATCTTGACCCCCCCAATATTAAGTTGTACGGATGAGAAAGCAGCTGCTTGTGTAGGTTTCACCAATTAGGCTTCCAAAGCTGATTGACTCACATAACACGAGCCCCTGGGCCGAGCACCAGCCTGGTAGGGGACCCTCTGGAGCACCCTACTATTTCCCTCTCAATCAGATTACGGGAGTCCCAGCTCTTAGGCTGCTCACTGAATGAGCGTGATTATGTGGGTTTGGACACACGGTCTTAGACTTTCAATCGGAGTACGAGATACTTGCGATCAGAACTAAATTTGTTTGCTACCTGGTTTTTCACCAAACACTGTGCTGCTCACCGTCTTCAAATTTCAAGTCCCCAATTAGGTACCCACAGAAAACAGTGACCCCACCAAACAGGTTAGGCAGCTTAAAGACGTGTCTCGATCTAAGTACAAGAGTCCCATTTTTTCACCCAACTCTGGGCTGCTCACCGTTTCCCAATTTTAAGTCCCGATATGAAATGGACAGAAACCAGCGAGCAGACTAAACAGTTGAGACAATTTAAAAACTTGTCTCAAACGTAGTACTAAAACTGCACCGGTTTGTAGCCTTCAACAAAAACGTGTGAGTAACAAAGTTTCTCGTATTTGCACTGAGATGCACAGCATTCTTCTTATATAACTTCTACCTTTCAGGAATTATTTCAAAAACCATCATCATCATTATAGCAGCAGCAGCAGCGCCCCGAGCCAGTCAGGGTCAGGGTTGTTCAAGTGTTATGATTGACGTCTCTAATGCACATTTGGGAGAGTCTGACGTTGGAAATGTAGATGCAGGCTTAAGGGACGTATAGTTTTGCTCCTGGCACGCAGATTTAGAAAACAGTTATGTGTGTGGGAGATACAATGGGTACCGGTATAAAAAAACATAAGGCGATACTTATAAGGGAGTTCAGGTGAGGGTGGTCACACGAGCCAAGAATGTGGAGAAGAACAATCAAAGGAGAACACAACGAACAATTACAAAGGGCAGGGTCAAAGCCCAAGTACCCGACAGTCAAGATACTGGCAGTCGGGGTTAGGGTACAGCCAAGGGGCACATCAAGTGACCCTAGTCTGACCAGCACAGATCAGTGCCAGTAACACAGTGAGACCAAGTACAGCAATCGCTGACAACACTCCCTAGGTCGACACTGTCCTACTGTCAAAGACCAAAACACACTCACATTAGTTCAGCCACTGTTTAAGCTATTTTCTAGAGGCAAAAGATTGAGGGCACGTAACTATTCAATTGGTCTGTTGCTCATTTGCACTCAGAACGCAGTAATAGCAAGAGGTACAGCCCAACCGAAAATCCTCACTGTGCCTGTATGTTTGAACAGGTGCAACAGCGTATAAAATGACCTAAGTGGCTGAAGTACAGTAACATCAAACTTGATGAACCATACACAATTAACTGCACAACAGTGTGCACATCCTGGGCTCTCAATAGCTCCAGGAACAAACCAAACCAAACCCAGACAGATCTCATTGGCAGAGAGTCCCTGCCGTATTAGAAATTCCAAAAGAAGGAAAATCCAATACCCAAAACTGTGAGAAATTATTTCTCACATTGTACACACACCATATTCAGGTATGTATTAATATCCCTCCAAATACCCGGGTTAACCTATCAGTCTCACCTAATTCACCAACAAGAGTGAATTAAGGGAAAACCAAAAAAAGGAAAAATCCCATTAAAAACCCCACATGGCAGTGCAATCCTGCGGAAGGGCTAAACCGAATTCCGACGCAAGTACAAGCAAACCTAGGACTGCTGGTCATAGCCATGGCAGCCATAGGCACACGTTACACAAAGACCAGGCCTATGAGAGGCCAGAAAACTGGGGGAAAACCTAAAATGTTCAACCTACAATAACAAAACCATAAGGAAGAGCTAGGATGAGGCCTTGGCCTGGGCCGTGGCCAAGGAAACCATGCCATGTAATTTCATGAACTCCCAGAATAGGGCAGGAGTTAGGGGCTTGGTGAAGGGGTCCGCCTTGTTGTCCTTGGTGTTGACGTAAGTCACAGCCAAGCGCTTATCCTCCACCAAACACTTGATGTAGTGGTGGATGATGTCGATATGCTTCGCCTTGGGCTCAAGCTTCCAATCACCAGTCCAGGACAAAGCACCCTGACTGTCACACTGGATAGTGACCAGTGTGCAGGGCAGACCCAAATCATTGCGGAGCTGCTTAATCCATTGGACCTCCCTAGCAGCATTGGAGAGCGCCTTGTACTCTGACTCAGCAGTACTGACAGCAGGGGTGACCTGACGCTTGCTAATCCAGTGCACCAGTGTGCCACCAACCAGGATGGAAATGCCAGTCTGTGACCGCCTGGTCAACTTGTCTTCACCGAAGGAAGCATCACTGAAAACTGTAAGGTCAAATACAGGGGTGTGTGAGTAGCACAGGCCCCAGTCCTTGTGAAGCTTGAGGTACAGGAGTAGGCGTTTGGCAGCCTTCCAGTGCGCCCTCGTCGGTACAGCAGAGAACCTAGACAGACAGCTCACGGCATAAGCGATGTCAGGCCTGGTGCATGTGGACAAGTAGATAAGGCTACCCACAAGTGAGATGTACAACTTGTTGTTGGGCAACAACGCACTGTTGACAGCATCTCCAGTCCAGGCACCTGCAAGCATGGGGATAGTGGCATTGCCCTCATGGGCCTTGCACTGATTGAACCTCTCCACCAAAGCAGTGATGGCGTTATGTTGTGACAGGATGATCTGAGTGGTCCTACCCTCAGCATCCAACGTGAGTTGCATGTCCAAGGATAAGAACAAGTTGTAAGTTGCGCACAAGTAAGCTCCTTCACCTCCCAGCCAGCACGGCGCATAGCCGCCAGTAACCTATCATACAAGACAAGGTCATCAATTCAGATCCAAAAATCATCCACATATGTTAAGACATAGCTCCAGCTGCCATCAAGTTCCTGCTTGACAAACAAGGCAGGGTCAGCACGAGAGGATCTGTAACCCTCCTTCACCAGAACCTTCCGGACCTCTCGGCACCACATGCGAGGGGCTTGCTTTAACCCATACAGGGACTTGACAAGCCTGCAAACAAATAGTACCCCGTCAGAGTCAAGTTCAACAAAACCTGCAGGTTGGTGACAGTAGAGCTCCAGATCCTCATCCAACAATCCATGAAGGAATGCCGTCTTAATATCAAGCTGCCTGCAAAACATTTTACGATGAACAGCAGTCGCAAGGAGGATGCGGAAAGTTGCTTTGGAAGTGACTGGTGCATACACCGCATCAAATTCCAAGCCAGGGCGTTGATGAAACCCTTTGATGACCACGCGGGCTTGTGCCGTTCAGGCTGACCATCAAGACCATTCTTGATGGTGAAGATCCACATGTTGGGGAGGATCTTCCGCTTGACACGAGACGCAGGTGTCAGGATCCAAGTGCCATGAGCGGCAATAGAGGCCATTTCATCTTTGCAAGCGATGATCCAAGCGTCTCGATCAGGGTTGTCTGCTGCGGTAGCAGTCTCATACGTAAGGTCAGTAGTAGATGAAATAAAAGCAGCATAAGGAGCTGCTTCTTCATCAGAGGCAAGAGCAGCAGATAGACCTAACACCAGACTATCATCCTTACCCTCTAACTTCGAACTTCGTAATCCCGGTCGAGGGCGAAATCCTGCTGGGGCATGTCCTTGAACAAACGGAGAGTCTGAGTCGGAATCAGAAGCTGAAGTACCATCATACGAACCAGTAACAGGGGTGACAGGCTCAGGGGCCAACTCACCATCAGAATTTGGAGACGGGACTTGAGAAAGTCCCTCTCTAGGGGTCAGCAATGCAGCTCTACTTCCCAATGAAGTCTGCACCAGTGAACTCCCGGTCAAGCCTAGTCCGGTAGGCTGTCCCCAACCCGGAACATCATGACCCGTAGCTACACTCTCCAACGATGACACACTCTCACTACGAGTGGTGCCCCCCCTCGAGTTGTCTCGACTAGCTAGATCACCAGATGCATGGCCTACTGAAAGACTATTGGGGCCGTGGAGGGTAACCTACTCACCTTGCTCAAACAGAGGATTGTCCAGCACGGACCTAGGCGCGAGAGAACCAAGACTCCCGATTAACGGGGTCACTTGGGGCTGGGCTAACTGTGGACTCCCCGTTGCACTGAACAGAGGATTATCTACAAGCACCGGAATGCAACTAATAGCACCACCATCCCCCACTAAGGCTCTAGAGCTGGGGGACGGGGGGTCAACAGGCAAAAAGTTTCGCTTACTTGAGATCTGAGGCACACCGTTTACTCCACCCTTCTTACCGACGCCAGGTATATCACGCAAAGCCGCAGGTCTGGGCCTAAGCACCATTCCTGTCTTTACTACAGCACCTAAAGGTCTGGGGATCGGTAGGGAAACCTCCGCTAGAATCTATACATCACTCGTGACAGGAGGAGGGGCAGCTACTAACAAGTCCCGTCATATGGAGTATGACCAGGAACGGAACTATGATCAAATTCCTCGAAGAACCGCACGTCACGCGACTCAACTATCTGGTGATAAAGCGGTACCCATATCAAATAACCCTTGCTCAGACGACTGTACCCCACAAAACGACCCTCTACACTCCTCTCGCCTAGTTTGCTCCGCTTCTTCCCGTTCACCAGCGTAACGTAGCACAGAGAACCGAAAACACGTAACAAAGACACACAAGGCCTATGCCCAAAGAAGAGCTCGTGAGGAGTCGCGCCTCCACTAGTGGGTAGACGGTTACGGAGGTAGCAAGCACAGTAAAAGGCATAAGGCCAGAAGGACTTGGGTAACTTAGACTCTATAAGAAGAGTCCTAGCAATGTCCCCCACTACACCGTTATACCGTTCTGCTGTACCATTCTGCTGCGGCGTGTAAGGCAACGACAGCTCATGCGTAGCCTCCATCTCAACGAGCCAATCTTCAAACCAACCCACTAAAAACTCCTTTGCCCTATCAGATCGCAAACAACCGAAAGGCCTGCGGAGGAGCAGCGCGCTCCACCGGAGAATGATAGCCTGGACTACCCAGGGAGCCTCACCTTTCTTAGCTAACGCAGCAACTTCAGCGAAGCCAGAAAACTGATCGCATAACACTTAACAGATAGTACTTCCCGTTCATTCCCCTCACTGAAAAAGGTCCCATAATATCCAGATGCAAAACCTGCAAGGGTGCGACGACCACCCTCGTGGCCACCTGAGGGAAAGGCAACCTAACCGCCTTACCCAAGCAACAAGCGTTGCAAGGGACCTTGTGCAAGGATTTCAGCTGAGTCATGCTCACAGGCAAGGACTCCACCAAACCATCACTGACCAACCTTTGGAACGTTGTGTAACCAGGATGACCTAGACGACGATGCCAAAGTTTAGCTAGTGGATGAGGAGGTGAAGTCCTTGCAGGTGGTGACTCAACCTGAATAGAGGCATAAGCAGGGGCACAGGGGTGGTCAGCAGCACATGATTGGCATGGTTGCGAGGTAAAGTGATATACTCCGTTAGAGGAGGCTGGGACTGACCAGAGGATATCAGATCCTCTAGTCGCAATGCACAGGTTAGCAGTAAAAGTAACATTACAGTCTTGCGACTTTGCGGTGGCATGTACCGACAGAAGGTTTACAGGGCATCCTGGAATAAGTAAGACATTCTGAAGTGTGATAGGCTGATGAAGCTGATCCCCACATAAGATGATAGTCCCCGAACCCACGGCCTGTTTGACTACACCGTCACCAAACCTCACAGATGGTGCACTATTGGAAGGCACGAAGTTGGTGAACAAATGCCTGGAGCCTGTTATAGAGCTGCCAGCTCCTGAGTCTAAATACCACACGACATCCCTAGCATCCACTAATCCTTTCTTTGCCCACTTCGTGTTGCAAGCTAGCAGGATAGGGCCGGGTTCCTAGTTATGGGCCTGGGAAAGGGTCATATGGTGCAGAGCAAGCAGAGCTTCATACTCAGCTTTGGGGACGGTGTCCCGTGGCTTGAAAGCAACCCACTTCCAACCAGCAGGTGCCTGGTCATGGTGCTTCTTCCAGCAGACTGCGTCAGTATGGCCGGGGTTGCGGCAGAAGGAGCAGATTGTAGATCCACCACCTCCACCGCGACCTCTACCGCGACCTCGGCCAGTACCAACGGCAGCAGCGGCTCCACCTCTTCCAGCAGCTCCACCACGTCCAGCAGCAGGGAGTCCCATCGCAGCGTATGCAGGCAGGGCAGCAGGGTGTTTGAGTAAGTAAGGTGGGTAGGAAGGGTGGGCTTCAGGCAAAGTCATATGCGAAGTGTCTTCACTGACAAATCTTACGAGTAACCTCCCAGAATTCCAAGGTTCCGACAGGAACGTGCGCATAGTGCGAACGCAGAATATTGAAGCGCTCATGGACCGCCCCATTAATCATGCACTGCACAGATTCGGATTCCTTAACTTCACACCCAGCACTCTCAAGCTTCTCGCACAGTTGTTTGCAAGCAAGAAAATAGTCACTCGGCCTCTGGGCCGCTGTCATTTCTATCTTCGAGAACTGTACTCGAAGTTGAGGGGCAGTGGAGGCCCTGGATTCCTCCTCCCAGTCAGAGACTACATCAAAAATCTCTTGGGCTGTGGCGTAGTGAGATAACTCATACTGCAAGGCATGGCAGACCGAACTCAACATAATCGATCGCGCTTTCTCGTTTAAGTCCCTATACGCCTGAGTGCTTCTGTCGATAATCCTTTCTGGGACTACGTCAGAAACCTCCGATCCCACCTGATCAGCGTCTAATGCTGCTGCCTCCTCCGATTCCCTCTTAGTCTGCTCTAAGAGAGCAAATAACTCCCTCTCAATGGCAGCCTGTTTCGCGACAGAAGCCTCAGCAATCCTAAGTTTTCGCGCAGCAGAAACTACTACCCTACGCGCATTCATTTGTTGAATCGCGGCCTGGACCTCTTCCATACTCAGATCAGCAGAAATGGCAAAAACCTCCTCCTCGTCAGAGTCACTAGCGGGCAAAATCGCGACAGCTATACTTTGGGCCGATTGCTTCACGACTGAAACTGACTCACCCGGGTAGGGGTGACCTCCTGCTGCTCGAGAAAAAGCTAGCAGAGTCACCCCCAATACCTTCCTGCCGACCTCCACCACGATGGGAACTCCCAGCTCCAGCGGTAGAGCGCTTATTCGCATATGGCCCCAGGTTTAGGCTGTGGCCTGGGGGGGTTCGAGGGTCTGTCCTTGAAGGCGCGGGTCTGCGCGTCCAGTGTTTGCCCTTCTGCTCCCTGGGCTGGACAACGCTCCGAGTACCAGAGTGCGAGAGGGCCAGCTCAATGGCAAAAGTCCAAGGTTGGATATTCGACTTATCTACCTTGAGCTTCTCGATGTCCTTCGTCTAGGAATACATCGAGAACTAGAATCTCTTCCGCAGTGGTTCACTGTGATGGGCAAGATAACCTGTCAGAGCGGGAAAGAGAACAATCAAAGGAGAACACAACGAACAATTACAAAGGGCAGGGTCAAAGCCCAAGTACCCGACAGTCAAGATACTGGCAGTCGGGGTTAGGGTACAGCCAAGGGGCACATCAAGTGACCCTAGTCTGACCAGCACAGATCAGTGCCAGTAACACAGTGAGACCAAGTACAGCAATCGCTGACACTGGAGTGGCGGAAAGTGGGGTGGGGTGGGGTGGGGTGGGGGGGGGGCTAGGGGGGGGCTAGGGCACGGCACGTCTCGAAAAACCGTGACTATGCTGAGGTCACGTATGCGCATCGATCGCATCAATCTAAACGCGCACATAATTGTAATTTGAACCCCTTATGCATAATATGGATTCAATTCTCCTATCGATCGCAACTTTTCTCGCTGGACGTGTTGGGTTCTAGGGGGGCCTAAAAATATAGTTCGACTTGGAGCTCCACTGCGCGCTTCGAGGAGCTCCATGGCGCGCAATTATCTAAACACGTTATAATTAGTTATTCTGGTGGCTGCTAGCCGCTTGCCACTGCTAGGAGACGAAGACCCAGTACTTGGAAAAAGTACGAATCCCCTCTTGCGATGGAATTCATAGTGATGCGCGGCCTAATTTCGCGCTGCAACTATCCATAAGGCCTATCTGAAGCATGGCGATCCACGGTCAGGACCTGTTTCGCCGAGTTCGTGGGCTAGGAATCGACCTTGTACCACAACTGCCAACCTAGGACCTTAGCGCGAGCCCATCTGGCTCTGTAGCATATGTGTTCGTACTTTTGATTGTACTGGCTCTGCCTGTTGTATCTCAAAACTGCATGGCCCGATCGGTCCAATTTTTGGACAGCGTTTTGGGGGGCACCTAACGGAGGTATACAAGCCTTCAAAAAGCAGTCCTGTCCCAAACTGTGTAGCTTGATCTTGGTGGGCAACATGGGTGTCTAAAAGCATGAAATCAGTGTACAGTGCGCCCCATTTGTAGTCAACGCCCCCAGTAAGCATCACATGGTATTAATATATTTATGGGGCATTGGTCTGCCAAGTGGCCGAGGAGCTGGTCGCAAAATAGATGCGGCTTATAGCATTTTGCTGTGTTTATGAGGGAATATAGACGACCGCTATATGTGAAAATCGAAGGGGATTTTTGTAAATGTGTGCCCACAAATCTACTAATTAGGGATGTATATCATTAATACGCAGTAAAAACAGTACCAATTTTGATCTCTGCATCAAAGAGTCAAAGAACTGTGTTGTGAGTCCATTTACGCCATTTTGGGCCATTTAGAGCCAAAAACCTTATTCATACCTCACAAACCATGTTTAGGGCCCGTACGGCCATTGTGGTAATACCTCAATGGGCTCACAGCTCAGTAACATGTAATAAAAAGCTGTCTAGGAGATATTCAAGGCACTTTAAATGCCACATCCTGCATTTTAAGCCCATTTTGGGCCATTTTCTAGGCCATTTGGGCCTCCCACAGTTAGTAAAACTTTGTTTTTCTCCATTTCCAATTCTGAGTCGAATTGTCGACCGAACTTTGTAAAAAAATAAAAAAAACATTTTTCCTGCAGAACATAAGTGCCCCCCTTTTTTGTCCATGTTTGGGGGCCTAGATGAGGGCTTGGGACAATCCTCTCCGAATTTTTGAGCATAGTCAGAGCTTGATACACACATAAATATTCATCCTACATAGAATTTAGAGCGGAGAGGATTGTCTCGTCCCTCCGTTCAGCCATCCCCTTGTAGGGGTTTCGGCTGTGGTGCAGCCCCCCCCCCCTGGGGGGGGGGGGGGCACTGGGGCACAGGGGGCACTGACCGTCGGTGATGTTGCCGTGTGGGAGGCGGTAGGGGCATACGCGTGTGAGAGCAGTAGCGGCGGTCCAGAGCTGACTGAAGCGGCATTGGATGACGGTTTTTGCACTTAGGGAAGGAGACAGAAGATAAGGACCAATAATAATAAGAAACATTAATAAGGGAGGGAGATCGCGTGTTCTAATGGGCAAGGGTGAATCCTCGAGAGGCAAGGGTATCGTCGGGTATCGTCCGCCTCCGCCCCCCCCACAGGTACAGTTCCGGTACGCCCCCCCTCGTCCAAAATATGAACACCACCTCTCGCCAAGCCCAGCCATGCACCCATAGCTACGTTACCACTGTTATGGTGGACCAGGATGTTGCGGATAAAGTCCGTCGTGCGCCTCTCTTGCGCCCACTGCTAAGAACAGCGGCGGGTGGCTTGGTCCTGGGCGTATGCATCTATGGCGTGCTGGATGTAATAGGGGAGTATAGCACGTACACGATTCTTCGCAGCAATGCGTTGGAGCTCGCAGAAGCCGATGAGCAGCTGAAGGAACAGATCGGCCACCCCTTCAGGTGAGAACGTACGAGGGAAGAAAGTGGTTGCCAGGTGGAGTGGCGTGGCTGGTGCCAAGCCACATGTCACTCCACTGATCAATCTACTAACCCCCTCCTCCCTACCTAACTCTCCCTCGTCCCTTCCTCCCTTGCTCCTTTCTCCTTGCCTCCCCTTTTCGCCACCGAAGACCCCTTCTCCTTCCCTTGCTAGTGCCTTCAGAGTTCCTCCCACCGAAACCCCTCCCTTCTTCCTACCCCTGGTAGCCCAGGGCCATGGTACAACTCCAAGTCTGTCTACCTGAGCCCCCTCCTCCTTCCCCCACCTGTCCATCCTTAGTCCCTCCCCACCTAACCCCCTCCTCTCCCCACCCTACCCCTTGCAGCTTAGGGGCAAATCTGGCTACCAGGGCTAGTGCATGGTCGCCTCCACCATTTCCAGTTTTTTTGAAGGAATTGGCCATAAACATTAAGTACATGGCAGCTACATGCCCAGGTGTAGACTTTGGTGGGGCAGAAACATTAAGTATATGGCAGCCCGATGCCCTGGTGTGAAATTTGGAAAGGAAGAAACATGAAGTATCTGGCACGCTCGATATTGCTTACACCTGGTTAAATACCAATCAGGCTGGGCAAGTTCTCACATTTGCAGGATTCAAAAACAATGTGTTCCTTTGAGCTCAATTAGTCATATATCCAAGTTATCCCTAGAGCAAGCCTTGGTAGCAAACCGTGTTATCAAACCCGGGCAACAAATTTCTGGTTGCCCTAGAAAAACTTCCAGGGTAACCTAGTATCAAACCCTAGAAACAAATTCTGGTTGCCCTAGAAAAACTTCCAGGGTAACCTAGTATCAAACCCTAGAAACAAATTCTGGTTGCCCTAGAAAAACTTCCAGGGCAACCTAGTATCAAACCCTAGAAACAAATTCTGGTTGCCCTAGAAAAACTTCCAGGGTAACCTAGTATCAAACCCTAGAAACAAATCCTGGTTGCTATGGGAATGAATCGTTATCAGAATAAACATTTATAATCGGGTGTGCATGATTAATTGTGCTTTGAAAAAAACTGTCCACCTCCCCTTCCTAACTCTCCTCCCACCACCCTCTTCACCCCCTCTTAACAACCTGTTAAACCCCTCCTAGCATCTTCTCCTTACCCTTTGCAGCCTAGGGCCATGGTACAACTTTAAGCTCGGCTACCAGGGCAGGGGCCTGGTTGCCTCCACAATTTCCCCTCCTAACAATCCTCCTAACCCCCTCCTAACCCCCTCCTAACACATCCCTAACCCCATCCTCCCTTTTCCCTAACCCTTGCAGTCTAGGGCCACAGTACAACTCCAAGTTTGGCTACCAGGGCTGGGGCATGGTCACCTCCACCACCTTCCCCTCTTAACACTCCTCCTAACCCCCTCTTGACCCCCTCCTAACCCCCTCTTAACCCCCTCCTAACACATCCCTAACCTCATCCTTCCTTTTCCCTACCCCTTGCAGTCTAGGGCCACGGTACAACTTTAAGTTCGGCTACCAGGGCCGGGGCATGTTCGCCTCCACCCCCTCCCCCTACATACACTCCTCCAAACCCCCTCTTAACCCTTTCTAATCCCCTCCTAACACATCCCTAACCCCATCCTCCTTTTCCCTACCCCTTGCAGTCTAGGGCCATGGTACAACTCCAAGTTCGGCTACCAGGGCCGGGACATAGTCGCCTCTAGCACCTTCCCCTCCCTACACTCCTCCCAACCCCCTCGTAACCATCTCTTAACCTCCAATTAACCTCTTTCTAACCCCCTCTTAACCCCCTCCTAATACATCCCAAACCCCATCTTCCCCTTTTCCTACCCCTTGCAGTCTAGGGCCACGGTACAACTCCAAGTCTGGCTACCAGGTTGGGGAATGGTCCCCTCCACCACCTTCCTCTCTTAACACTCCTCCTAACCCCCTTTTGAACCCCTCTTAACCCCTCTCCTAGCACATCCCTAACCTCATCCTCCCCTTTCCCTACCCCTTGCAGTCTAGGGCCACGGTACAACTCCAAGTTTGGCTACCAGGTCGGGGCATGGTCCCCTCCACCACCTTCCCCTCTTAACACTCCTCCTAACCCCCTTTTGACCCCCTCTTAACCCCCTCCTAACACATCCCTAACCTCATCCTCCCCTTTCCCTACCCCTTCAGTCTAGGGCCATGGTACAACTCCAAGTTTGGCTACCAGGGCCGAGGCATGGTCGCCTCCACCACTTTCCAGCTCATCGGACAGAAGCAGATCACGGACGTCTCAGTAAGGGGCGTGCGTGACAAAGACCCGATGCCATCTGCGCTATACAACGTGGGTAATGGGAGGTGGCGTGTGATCGATTGCAGCGCCATGTTCCCTATAGGTGGAGGACGAGTCAAGCCCAAGAGCCTCATCCCCCCTCCACCTGGGGAAGCTGCAGCATTCAACAAGGAGGGTGAGAGCGACAGTGTGGTGCCCTTGGAACAGAAGAAAAGGCCGTGGTGGAAGGTTTGGTGAGCAACGATGCTGTGGCGTGTACTCGACTGCAGTGCCATGTTCCCTGTAGTTGGAGGGCGAGTCAAGCCCAAGAGCCTCATCCCCCCTCCACCTGGGGAAGCTGCAGCGTTCAACAAGGAGGGTGAGAGCGATAGTGTGGTGCCCTTGGAACAGAAGAAAAGGCCAGGGTGGAAGGTCTGGTGAGCACGGTTGTTGTGTTGGACTGGAGTATGTACGGCCCAAGAGCCTCGTCCCCCCTCTGGAGAAGCTGGGGAAGTGGGGAAGCTGCAGTGTTCGACAAGGAGGGTGTGGCCAACAGTGTGGTGCCCTTGGAACAGAAGCAACGACCCTGGTGGACGGTTTGGTGAGAAGCAATGCTGTGGCGTGTACTCGACTGCAGTGCCATGTTCCCTGTAGGTGGAGGGCGAGTCAAGCCCAAGAGCCTCATCCCCCCTCCACCTGGGGAAGCTGCAGCGTTCGACAAGGAGGGTGAGGGTGACAGTGTTGTGCCCTTGGAACAGAAGAAAAGGCCGTGGTGGAAGCTCTGGTGAGCACGGTTGTTGTGTTGGACTGGAGCTTGTATGGCCCAAGAGCCTCGCCCCCCCTCTGGGAAGCTAGGGAAGTAAGGAAGCTGCAGTGTTCGACAAGGAGGGTGAGGGTTGACAGTGTGTTGCCCTTGGAACGTAGGAAAAGGCCGTGGTGGAAGCTCTGGTGAGCACGGTTGTTATGTTGGACTGGAGCATGTGCGGCCCAAGAGCCTCGTCCCTCCTCTGGGGAAGCTGGGGATGTGGGGATGTTGGAGTGTTCGACAAGGAGGGTGTGGCCAACATTGTGGTGCCCTTGGAACTGAAGCAACGACCCTGGTGGACGGTTTGGTGAGAAATAATGCTGTGGCGTGTGATCGACTGCAGCGCCAGGTTCCCTGTACGTGGAGGGCGAGTCAAGCCCAATAGCCTCATATTCCCTCCACCTGGGGAAGCTGCAGCGTTCAAAAAGGAGGGTGACAGCGATAGTGTGGTGCCCTTAGAACAGAAGCAACGGCCCTGGTGGAAGGTTTGGTGAGGAACGATGCTGTGCCGTGTGCTTGACTGCAGCGCCAGGTTCCGTGTAGGGGGAGGGGGAGTCAAGCCCAAGAGCCTCATCCCCCCTCCACCTGGGGAAGCTACAAGAGTGAGACTGATACGAAGTACAAGACTGAGACTGACATGAAGTACAAGACTGAGACTGACATGAAGTACAAGACTGAGACTGACATGAAGTACAAGACTGAGACTGAGATTGAGGAGAAGACTGCGAAGAAGCATAAGACTGAGATGAAATCTAAGACCGAGTCTGTGAAAACGACCGAGACTGAGACAAACTCTGATACTGAGACTGGGATTGAGCCTGGGAGTTTGAGTCTGGGACTGAGACGAAGTATAAGACTGAGACTGAGACGAACACTAAAACTTAGTCTGAGAATAATTATGGGACGGGTAGTGAGAGACTGAGACTGGGACTAAGGCATCGGCTAATCATGAGGCAGGGATATGTAGTGCCCTTCAAGCTGAATGCTCTTCTCTTCGTCGATATGTAGTGCCCGTCAAGCTGAATGCTCTTCTCTTCGTCGATATGAAGTGCCCTTCAAGCTGAATGCTCTTCTCTTTGTCGATATGTAGTGCCCTTCAAGCTGAATGCTCTTCTCTTCGTCGATATGAAGTGCCCTTCAAGCTGAATGCTCTTCTCTTCGTCGATATGTAGTGCCCTTCAAGCTGAATGCTCTTCTCTTCGTCGATATGTAGTGCCCTTCAAGCTGAATGCTCTTCTCTTTGTCGATATGTAGTGCCCTTCAAGCTGAATGCTCTTCTCTTCGTCGATATGTAGTGCCCTTCAAGCTGAATGCTCTTCTCTTCGTCGATATGTAGTGCCCTTCAAGCTGAATGCTCTTCTCTTCGTCGATATGTAGTGCCCTTCAAGCTGAATGCTCTTCTCTTCGTCTATATGTAGTGCCCTTCAAGCTGAATTCTCTTCTCTTCGTCGATATGTAGTGCCCTTCAAGCTGAATGCTCTTCTCTTCGTCGATATGTAGTGCCCTTCAAGCTGAATGCTCTTCTCTTCGTCGATATGTAGTGCCCTTCAAGCTGAATGCCCTTCTCTTTGTTGCCGGACGTCCGAATCGAAAAAATAAAGAATAGCGATAGTTGGTTATCGTCCCCTCCGTCCGCCAACCAATGTTTTGAGGTGAAACTAAATTTGGTGAAATCCACCACCTGGGGTTAGGGCTTGATTTACTCAAGCTTGATTACGTGGTCTAAAGAGATGATATAAGACTGAGTCTGAGAAAACTACTGGGACAGGCACTGAGAGACTGGGACTAGGCATAGGCTAATCCTGAGGCAGACTAATGAGACTGGGACTGGGACTAGGTATAGGCTAATCCTGAGAAAGGCTATTGAGACTGGGACTAAGGCATAGGCTTATCCTGAGACTGGGACTAAGGCATAGGCTAATCCTGAGGCAGAGATATTTAGTGCCCTAGGAATTGGATTGGATTGAAAGACCATGTAAACAAGCTTGATTTGCTCAAGCTTGTTTACGTGGTTCAGAGACACAAGTTCTATGCAGCATCGCAAGAGACGTAACAATTGGCGGAGATTGTTCGCAACGGAGCGACAGGCGGCAACGGAAGCGAGATAGTTACAAGACTGTTGGCTGTCGTGTCAGGCTTCGTCTCGATTAGGCGGGCAGGCGGTCTCACAGACGGACAACTGGGTAACCCTGGGGGCTCCGGCCCCCTTGAAGAGGGGGCTCTGCCAAAAATGGAAGACTGAGTCAGAGAATACGATTGAGACGGGCACTGGAAGTCTGAGACTGACACTGTTTGATTTCAGATGACGCCTCGCCATTCCGTTGCTGCATGGGTCTGGCTAAACTGGTCATAAATGCCCCCCCGGGCCCCGCGCTATGTGGGGTTTGGGGGACAGCGCGTCGACTGGGTTAGCACTGTGTCGCTCAATTTGCGACTCGTTGCACAGAAATAAAAGGAGAAGCGCAACCCTGCTGCAGGGTAGGCTAGGCCGGGTACAGGGCCTACTGTTACTCAACCCTGCTGCCTACAGTCTGCTTGCAGAGTAATAATAATAAGAATTGCTACATGGTTCTATACGCTAGGTTTAGCGTCCAACTGTCTGCACATTGCAGCCTACAATTACCCCCCGTGTTACAACCACGGAAACCAGGGATTCCTAGCGCACATGTCGGAGTGCAGGTTCGAACCAGGGACTCTTCCGGTTGTGGTGACCATACTATCCCGTACACCACTCCGGCTGAGTAATGATAGCGCCTGGTGGGGCGTGGTATGAATGGAGCCCCGTCTTTCGGCGGTAGGGAACGGGCTGCTACTTTACCTGGACAAAGCTACCATGGCGGTTGGTTGACGGCCGACCGCGAACCACTAAGGTGCACGCCGTTGGGGATTCGAACCCGGCACCTTTGTCGTTCAAGGAGCTCAGCCATTGAGCCATTCGTTGAACGGAGGTCAACTCTGCTAGCAGAGTAAACATGGGTAGTACGTGTTTTTTCAGTCTAAGCCGTAAAGCATAGGCCACATAGGCTATGTTGTATGTATTTTTTAGCAGACAAGGGGTACGGCCAAAATAGGCTGAAGGGACTTTCCCATCCGTGATAGGGAGGGCTTACATAGACTTGCCCAACCCCAATATTGGTAAGGGCTATGTGTACAACATGCACTGGTGAACTGAACCCCATCAAATCGTCAACTATGGTGGCCCGGAGTTTGTGCTATTTGACGGATTGGTGGAGAGAGGCACAGATAGATGTTGACTCAAGGCATCTTTGCACACGGGGGCTGGGCTGTGTCCAGCCTCCAGTCAACAATGAGACTAGGTTGGGGGCTTAGGAATGCGGCTGTGTCCACGAGAACACGCCACTGTCAGTTAGCTAGCTGTCGATAGCTGACGCTTAACTCTGACACTATGCCCTATGGCAGCCTTCACTCTGTTCAGGTTGTTAAACAGGTGTTCAGGGTGTAACACCTGACTATGTTAATCATTGGCTAAACAGGTAGTTGTTGAACAGGTGTTTAACACCCTGGACACTTGTTTTACAACCTGAAAAGGTGCAGGCTGCCGTAGGGATGCAGATTATTTAATTTGGTAGTAATTGAATTGTTACCTGGTTTTTCAGCCAAGTCTGGGCTGCTCACCGTCTTCCAATTCCACGCCCCCTCGTCGATACCCACAGAAAGTAGGGATCTTAATAAGGGAAATATACAGTATAATTTGAATTTGAATTTTTACATGGTTTTTCAGCCTCTGAGCTGCTCACCGTCTCCCAATTCCAATTCCCCCCGTGAGATACCCACAAAAACCAGGGAGCGTACTAAGTGGTTTAGTCTGTATAAAGGCTTGGGTTTTATCACTCTTACTACGCTGGGCTTTTGTTTTCAGGTTTTTTTAGCAGCTCCCAGGCGGCTCCATAATGTGGCTGTATCATAAGTCTCAATATTTCAGCAGTATGGGGGAAGCTAATATGTCAACTTCCAGGTGGCTCCATTTCGAGAAGAAGCAAAAAGAAACGTACACTCCATTTTTTTTTTTTTTTTTTTTTGTGAAAGGACTTTCACCCCATGAGGTGGGTCTCCCGACACAAACCAGCGACACGGAGGATTCAGTTCTAATGGTGGTGCCACTCCTACAATAACATGGGGTGACAACAGAAAACTTATTCCTTCCTTTTACATTTGTATTTAAGGTGGCTTGGATCTACAGCAGGTCACCGATGTGTTGCTGACAGCCTGAAGACATACAACCCCATTCTTTCTTTCGAAAATTGAAATGATTACATCCGTGTAATTCAGTCACTCACAGGACGTGAAATTAAGGACGCCACTGTGTAAGCCAAAGCCAGCCCCCCTTTATTTCGTAAATGTTTTGGAAGGTGACCTGACCCTCGACGTTGCTAAACTGTAGGTGTAGAGGCCTGGATATGTTTACGATCGGCCTGGGTTGGAACCTTGCCACACTACCTGATTTCCGTGGCTGCCGCAAGGGAGGAAGTACTGTACTCTGCACACGGCTAGAAGCCCCAAAGCCGGCGTATAGAACCTTGTAACAATTATTCTAAGCAGACTTGGATCTGCAGCAGGTTGCCGATTTCTTGGATAAGCTGCCGGCCACACCATACAGACCAGGGTACTTCCATTGACCGAATTGGCCAGCGCTTTAGCGCGACTGAAAAACAAAAACTGCGCTATAGTAGTAAAAAATAAACGCAAAAATTGGCTTGCTGCGCCCACAGGGCGTTGCAAAAACACTGGTGCGAAACGCGCAGCGTGGCTAAAAAGGCAGCGCGCCAGCACGCAAAAGCGCACCCCTGGAAGTACCCTGTTACAGACTCGTCCTTTGTTCCATACATTTATTCTAACGTGACTTGGGTTTGCAGCAAGTCACCGATTTCTTTCTCAAGCTGCTTTAGCATATCCTGCCCTGTCCGAGAGTAGATCCAGCGTCCATCGGTATTCGGGTCAAAGCGGTAGGGGCCACTGAAGGCAGAGGCAGGTGGGTGTGGCATTTCGGGTCAAAGCGGGTTGGGTAGATGTGTGGGTATTCGGGAAGCGGTAGATGTGTGGGTATTCGGCGTCAAAGTAGGTAGGGGCTACTGAAGGAGAGGTAGGTGTGGTGGTGGCGATGTAAGATATGATGTGGTAAACAACAGCAAATAAAATACGATCAGATACATGAGCACACTGACTTAAACCTAAACTTAAACCACTAACCTAAACGTTAACATAAACACAAACATAGGACGCAAATAATAAACGTAGACATAAACATTTGGGGAACAAAAACATCATCACCATCAGTATATCATTACATTGGCATTAATTACATGATTACATGTATAAAAGTCTACTTGACACGCGACGGTGTATTGAGACTCTGTGCTTTTAGAAAACAAAAAGAAAAAGCACCCACAAGCAAAAACATAAACATCGGGAGGGAAGAACAACCAGGAAGACAGGTGGAGGTAAGAATGAACAGGTGGGGCGTAAGAATGACTACAAATGGTAGGGGCCAGCTAATATTAGTTGCCCGTTGCTCAAGAGATGAGTGCAAATGCAAAAGCATAGGCTCTGGCAAAAGATGCAAACCTTGCACCGGTGCTCTGGGGAGATAGCTATCAGGTCCTATGCTGTAAAAACTTTAAATGGATATAAACACAGGAGACAGGTGAGGAAAACAATATCAAAATGAGGTGAATGCAAAGCATAGGCTCTGCAAAGATGAAAACTTGAGCTCTGGGGAGAACTAGATGGTAAAATTGTACCCGTCTAAATACATTTAATGGGATAAATCATGCAGGAAGACAGGTAAGGTAAGAATGACACACAGGGCACACATGCTGAGTCCCATGCAAAGATGCAACACACGAGGTGCACTGGTGAGACTAGACTGGTCAAGGTCATACGCCAGCTCATAAACAAACATTTAAAATGGAATAGAAATTTCAAGGAGGGACAGTAAAGAGAAAATTAAACCAAAGAATCAAAGTAAAGAGCCATGAGCTATGCAAAGATGCAAATTCAGGTGTCCGGTGAGGTTAGAAGTTAAGGTAACCAGTAACAATGCATTGAAATGGGAATACATCGGAGGACGGGCAGGTGAGGGAGCAATAATACAAGAGTGCAAAACACAAACATAGGCCTATGCAAAGATGCAAACTCAGGTGTTTGGTGAGGGTTAGACTAGTAAAGTAACAGTAACATCATTGAAATGGGAATAAATTCGAGAGACGGAGGTGAAGGGAGCAATAATACAAAGAAGTGCAAAACAAAAGATAGGCCTACGCAAGATGCTAAATTGAGGTGGCTCGAGGGAGATAGATTATAAAGGTCTACGCTGTAACAAACATTTCAATGGGGATAAAACAAGGAGACAGTTGGAGGGGAACACGTATACAAGAAGCAAAATACATAACATAGGCCTAGAAATGCAAATCTCGTGATGCTCCTGGGTGAGACTAGACTAGTAAAGGGTCTTAAACGCTGATACATATTTTTGTTCCTGCAGGAATTATTACATAATTACATTTAAAAGTCATATTGACACGGAGGGTGGTATGGAGACATTGTAGCTTTAACCAAAGAAAAGCACCCCAAAAGCAAAAAACATTACATTAAGGGGTGTGAGGAAAAAACCAGCTAAGGATAAAACAGCAGGAAGACAGTGAAGTGGAACAATAACACACAGGATTGCAAAGCATTGCTATGCAAAGATGCAATCTTGAGGTGCTTGGTGACTAGATTTAGTCAAGGTCTACCACGTAACATACAATAAAATGGGACACAATATCGGAGAAGAGGTCAGGGATGCTAAATGCCAAATGCGTAGGCTATGCAAGATGCAACAAGTGCATAGAACAGTGCTCTGGTGAGACTAGAGCTACTCAAGGTCCTACGTCTGTACAAACATTTAAAATGGATAAAAACAGGAACGACAGGTGAAGGGGAAAAACAATACAAATGAGTGCAAATGAAAAGCATAGGCATCTGCAAAGATGGTCAACCTTGAGGGGCTGCTGGGGAGACTAGACCTAGAAAAAATGTACTACGCGCTAACAAATCCATGATATTTATATGGAATAGCACTGCAGGAAGACAGGTTAATGGTAGAATAAAACAGAATGGAATGCTTAGGGCTATGCAAGATGCCAACAGAAGGTGCTCTGGTGAGAACTAGACTAAAGAATCAGTGTTTCTTTTTCGAGCGAGCGTCGATTCGTGATGCTACACCCCCTAGACCACGATATATCGGGACTATGCTGCCCCACCCCACAGGATCCGGCTTTAGCGCTCGCCAATGCGACCGCGCTAAGCAAATTCGCTGAATTTCAGGGTATTAGTCAAGTAGCATCTGCAAACCTGGACTACGAAATCTGAATAACAAAAACTGGGTAAGGATGTACCGAGATGTCGTCGAACAAACATATTTGTGCCTTGTTGCTCTAAAATGCATATTCGTACCTGACAGGTGATGGCCAGCCATACTTGGCGGGTTTGAGAACTTGTTTGTTGAGCACAAGGTGCCCATACTGCCTTAGCTTACGTAGCACCCTTGTGCGGTGATAGGGGGTGGTGATGAAAGTAGATGGCTAGATGGTGGTTGCAACCCAGGTTTGCGTAGGGGGGGTGAAGGGTGGGTGGGGTGAGGTGGGGGAGGAGAGGTGGGTAGTGGTGAAACAAAGGTTTGGGGGGGTGATGGGGGAAAGGATGATGATGAGTGGCTGTGGTGTGGGTGTTGTATGTGTGTTGGTGTGTGGTAGTGGTGGTGTGGGGATGATGTTGATGGTGGTTGGTGCACACGTGTGTGTGGGGAGGGTTGACAGGGGGGGGGAGGAGAGATGAGTGGACCTGTGGTGCGACAGTTTTGGTAACATGTGGTGTGTCCAAGATCTAGCTAGTTAGCACCCCTGCTGTGGTGGGAATGGGTGGTGTGATTGATAGTTGGCTGGTAGTGGTGGACCAGTTGTTGTGGTAGGATGTGGTGGTGGGTCAGGACTCTAGCTTCAGTAGACCTTGCTGCGGTGGAGTGGGTGGTGGTGGTGATTGATAATAGTGGTTTGGTGGTGATTATGAGTAGGGGTGGTATGGTGTGACAGGTTGGGGTGGGAGTGGGGTGATGGGTGGTAGGTACAATGCATATTGCGTATTGAGGGGGGGGTGGGGTTCCGGGTGGGAGGTAACATCATATTGGCGGATGGGGGTGGGGTGGGGTGTGGGTGGAGGTACATTCATACTTGCGGTATGGGTTGGGTGGGTGTCCGGTGGGGGTACAGAATCGATACTTGGGGTATGGGGTGGGGTGGGGTGTCGATGGGAGGATAATCATTAACCATGGGGCAAGTATGGGGTGGGGTGGGTGGTCGGGTTTGAGGTACAATATACTGGGCGTATGGGGTGGGGTGGGTGTCGGGTTGGAGTTACAATCATACTTGCGTATGGGGTGGGGTGGGGTGTCGGAGTGGGAGGTAAATCATACTTGCGATAATGGGGTGGGGTGGGTGGTAGGGTGGGAGGTACAATCATCTTGGCGTAATGCAGGTGGGGGTGGGGTGATCGGGTGGAAGAGGTACAAGATCATACTTGGGCGATGGGGTGGGGTGGGGTGGGGGTGTCGGGTGGAGGTACATCATACTATGGCGGTATTGGGTGGGGTGGGTGTCGGATGTGGAGGTAAACATACTTGGCGGTGCAGAAGGATGGGTGGGGTGGCGGGTGTCGGGTGGAGGTAATCAATACTTGGGGCGGATGGGGTGGGTGGGGTGTCGGTGAGGTACAATCATACTTTGGCGGTATGGGGTGGGGTGGGTGTCGGGTGGGAAGTAAAATCATACTTGGCGTTGGTGGGGTGGGGTGTCGGGTGGGAGGTCATATACTGGGGATATGGGTGGGGTGGGGTGTCGGGTGGGAGGTACAATCAATACTTGGGGTATGGTGGGGTGGGGTGTCGGGTGGGAGGTACAATCAACTTGGGGTAATGGGGTGGGTGTGGGTTGTGGTGGTTTTTACTTGGCGGTTTGGGACTATGTTTGTTGTAACCAAGATGCCTAAATACTCTAGCTCAGCGT
>JAJSRW010001484.1:0-45139 GCA_022414725.1 Microglena sp. YARC | reverse complement strand
AAAGAAGAAGAAGATTGCCCACCAGTCCTCTACTACCAGGAACCGACGTCTTACGCCCACCTCCTAATACCGTACTCCCCCTAACTCTACTACACCTACCTCATACCCACCTAGTACGACTACTACCTAGATCCCCGTCAATGGGCACGCATACCTCTACCTACCACCCGCCTACCTCTACCTCCCTAACGCTCTACCACTCTACTACCTACCACCCTTAATCTACGCGGTACCGCCTACCCCACCCCTAACATCCTAACCTACCTACACCCACCTTACTCTAACTAACCCCTACTCCACGCCTACTCCTACCTACCCTAACCCCTACCTCCTAACCTTACCCTACCCTACCCCTACCCTCCTACCTTATCGCCCTACCTACCTCTCCCCACTCTGACACTCAGCTAGTCCAACCCTACCTCCTACTACCCCTACCCACCCTACTCTACTAAACCATAACGCTACCTACGCCGTAATGCTACCACCCCACGATCCTAAACTAACACCTCCCACCCTACCTCCTACATACCTCCCTCCCTACTCCTACTACCCCTACCTACCTCTACTTTACCCCCCCACATTCCTACCCTACCCACCTACTCCTACTACCCCTACCGACGCGCCCTAACTCTACCTACCCCCTACATCTACCCCCCACGCTCTAGCTACTACCCCACCCCCTACTCCTACCTCCTACCCCCACCCCTACCTCTTACATACCCCTACCTCTACCGCCACCCTACCTCTACCTACCCAGCCGGCCTAACGCCGTACTACCGCCTACCATTACCCCACCTCCTACCTACCCGCTACCCCCCTACGTCCTCGCTACACCTACACCCCGTACCTCTACCGTACCTACCCCCCACCCTTCCTCTACTACCCTATCTACCCCACTCCTACCGTACCTAACCCCACCCGTACCTCCTCCTAACCCTACCCCCACCCTACTCTACCTTACCCCCTACCCTCGCCGGCCCATACCGTCCTACTACCTACGCCCAGCCGTACCTCCTACTTAACTCCTCTACCCCTTACCCCCACCTTCTACCTTACCTACCCTCACTACTCCTAGTACCCCTAACCACCTAACCTCTACCCGTACCCTACCTCTACCCCACCTCCTACTAGCTACCAGTGCAGACCGTCTCCTCCTACTACACCTACGCCCTCATATCTATACCTAGCCCTCTAACCCCACTCTACCTACCCTTAACCCCCTACTCTACTACCCCTAAAACCACCCCTAGTCTAATACCCCCCCTACCTCTTACTATCCCTACTCTAACCCCCGCATGCTACTCCCTATCCCACACCTACTCTCTATCCCTACCCCCACTCCCTACCTCTACCTACCCCTATACTTCGGGGCTCCCCTCCTCACTTTACCCCGTACCCACCTAATCCTACTACCCCTACCCCTTATCCCACTCCCTACTCGCCTACCACCCTACTCCTACCTACCCTCCCACCTAGCTCTACTACCCTACTCTACCCACCTCCTACCTACCCCCTATCCACCCCTAACTCCTACTCCCCTACCACCTACCTCCTACTACCCTACCACCCCTACTCCTACCTACCCCCTACCCCACCCTACTCTACTACGCCTACCCACCTACTCTACCTACCTACCCCTACCTACCTCCTACTACGAGCCTACCTACCTCTCCCCCCTCCTCTACCCTACCACCCTACTCTACTACCCTCCGCACCCCTTCTAAGTACGCACCACCCGATATTTAGCGTAAGCCTACCTAACCCTAACATCTACCCACTCCTAACCTACCCCTACACCCCTATTCTATACCCTACCTACTCCTACTACCCCTACGCCCTACCTCTACCCACCTCCTACTACCCTACCCACCGTACTCCTACGCATCCTTACCCACCCCTAATCCTATACACCCTACTCCTACCTTACCCACCCCCTACATCCTACTCCCTACATGCTACCCAACTTAACTACCCTACCCCACCCTACCTCTACACCTCTACCCTCACCCTACTCTACCTACCCTACCCACCCTACCATACTACCCGCTACCTCTACCCCCCCGTCCTACATACCCCTACCCACCTACCTCTACATACTCTAACCCCCCCCTACCTCTAACTACCTACGCCACCCCTACCTCTACTCCTACCCACCCTTCTAATACCCCCTGCCCAGCCCTACCTCTACTACCGCTACCACCCCTACTCTCTACCCCTACCCACCTCCTCTACTACCCTACCCCACCCCTACTCCTACTACGCTCTCTACCCCACCCCTATCCCTACGCCCTACCCACCCCTACGCTACGTACCCCTACCTCTACCCGCTCCTACGTACCCTACCCACGCTACCTTCCTACCTACGCTACCACACCTACCTCCTACTACCTACCTCTGACACCTCCTACCTACCCTACGCCCACCCTCCGTCTACTACCTTACCCCAGCCTACTCTACCTACGCCACCCCCTACGCTACTACTTCTACGATTACCTACCTCCCTATACCTAACAGTGACCCCCTACCTCTACTACTAGCCACCCCTCTCCCTACTACCCTACCGACCCCCTACTCTACTAACCCATACCGCTCTACCACCCCACCTCCTATTAGCCGCTACCCACCTATCCTATAGCCCTACGCCCACGCCTAATCCTACCTACCCCTACCCCACCCTACTCCTACTTACCCCTACTCACTACCCCACCTCTACCTACCTAACCCCTCCTCCTTTATACCACCACACTACTCCTACTACCCTACCCCACCGCTACTCGCTTACCTCCTTCTAACCCACCCCTATCCGCTACTGCCTACCCACCCTACCTCCTACCTATCGCCTACCCACCCCTACTCCTATCCCCCTACCCTCTACCTCCACTCTATACCTACCAACCCTACCTCTACACCCCTACCCCACTAACTCTACTACACCCTCCTCTAACCCCAACTTAACTCCTACCCCACCCTACCTCTATACCCTACACCGCCTACGTCCTACCTACCCGCACTCCTCGCTACGCTACCGGCTACCTCTATCCCCACTCTCCTACCCTACGCCACCCTACCTTCCTACTACACTCACCCCAACTCCTACCTTACCCTACGCCACCCCTACCTACCTCCTCCCTACTTACCCACCTCCTACTACCGCCCTAACCCCACCCTACCTCGCTATCTACCCCTACGCCAACCTACCTACTCTCTACCCCACCCTACTCTACTACCCTACTCTACCCCCACTTCCTACTAGCCTATGCCCACCCCTCTCTCTACCCCAACCCTACCTCCTACTCCTACCCACCCTACGTCCTACTCCCCTACCCTCTCCTAACACCCTACCCCCTACGTTACCTACCCCTAACCACCCCTACCTCCCTACTAACCCTACTCTACCACCTCCTACTACGCCCTAACCCCACGCCACCTCTACCTACCCCTACAGCTCTAACCCCACTCCTAACCTACCGCTACACCCCTCCCCTACCTATCCTACCCCACCTCCCTCACTCCTACTTCCCCTACCGCCCACCCCTAATCATACTACCCCGCTACCCACCTAACTCTACCGTACGCTACCTTCCACCCCTAATCCTACCTACCGCCACCCCACCACCTACTCCTACTACCGCCCTAACCCACCCTAGCTCTACTACCCTAGCCCTCTACCCCTCCCTACCTACCCTACCGCCACTACTCTACCTACCCATCCCTCTTATCCCCACTCTACTACCTACCCAACCCTACTCTACTACCCCCTACCCACCCTACCTCTACTATCCTACCACCTACCTGTCCTACTACGCCTTACCCCACCCCTACCTCCTATACCCCGCTACCACCCTACCTTAGCTTACCGTAGCCGACCCTCTCTACTACCCTACCCCCCCTACTTACTACCTACCACCGCTTAAGTACGCTCCTACCACCCTAATCTACCTAACTCTCTACCCAACCTGCTACCTACCCATACCCCAACTACCTCCTACTACCTAGCCCCCACCCCATACGTCCTCTACTACCTACCTGTACAACGTCTATAACCCCTACCCACCTACTTACTAATGCCCAGTACACTACTCCTACTACCCCCACCTACTCTCCTACCCTATCCTCTAAAACCACCTCCTAACCTACCCTACACCCCTCATGCCTACTTACCCGTTCGCACCCTACCTCCTACTACCCTACCATCCCTACCTCTACTACCCTACCTCTACCCACTCATACTCCCTACCCCACCTATTCCTACCTACCCTACCCTCTATCCCCCAGCATCCTACGCGTACGCTACCCACCCTACCTTCTTATTACCCCCATAGCCCCTTCCTCTTCCCTACCTCTACCCCATCCTACTAATACCTAGCCCCACCGCCTACTCCTACTACGCTACCACACCCCTACTCTACCTAGTTACCCACCCCCTACCGCCTACCTCCCTAGTTCTCCACTTCCTACTACCCTTTTACCCACTCCCTACCTCCTATCCGCTACCCACCTCCTACTCCTACATAGCCCCTCCCCCTACCTCGCTACGTACCCTACGTGCCCACCCTAGACTCCTACCTACCCTACCCCCCTATCCTCTACCTACCTACCCCACCCTCTACTCCTATACGCCCTAACCGGAACCACTACTTCCTACCTACAGCCAACCCGCGCCACCCTCTACCCTACCCTACCACTCCTACCTCCTACCGTAACCCACCCCTATCCTACTACGCCTACCCCATTCCTTACTCCTACTTAACCCTAACTCCACACTACTCTATTACCGCCTACCCCACCCGCTACACCTACTTTACCCTAGCCCCACCCTAGTCTACCTACCCCTACTCCACTACTCCTACGCTACCCTACCCACCCCTATCCTCTACTATCCCTACCACCGCCTATCTCTACCTACCCCCTACCACCTCTCTACCTCTTCCCCTACCTCCATCCTTCTCCTACTACCCTCCCACCCCTACTCCTAGCCTACCCTACCCCACCGACCCTCTCCTACTACTCCCCACCCCTATCTACCGTACCCTACCCCACCCCTACCTCCTACGCTATACTCCTACAACCTACCCCCACCCGCTATCTACCTACCCCTATCCCACCCTACTCCTACATACCCTACCCTACCCCCACCCTACCCTTACCACTACCCTACCCAGCACCCCTTACCCCCTACCCGTATCTTCCCTTATACCCCTAGGTGCTGCTCAACTGCTACAGAGAGTGATGGGTGACCTGAGCACTGTGTTCAGCATCAGGTAGCCGGTGGTGAGCATGTCATTGAAAACTCCGGGTGAGATGGGTTTCAGGGTTCAGGGTTCAGGGTTTGGTTTGAAACACCAGGTGATATGGTTTCCAGGGTGAAGCATGTCAATTGAAACTCCGGATGAGATAGGTTTTCAGGTTAGGGTTTGGTTGTGAAACAAGCCCGGAGAATTGGGTTCCGGGGTTAGGGTTGGGTTTGAAACGCGGGTGAATTGGGTTCCACATTGGGCTGCATTGCAATGGGGTGGGTGGTGGTGGTGGTGGTGGTGGTTGGTGAGTGCTGGCATTTAACCCTTGCAAGAGATGGAATATTCATATGATGATTGACCAAGGCATGGTTTGATATCTTATGAAATCATACAAACTGCAATCATATGGCTATTGTGTTGTATATACATGCTAACTTTAGCCTACCTCAGAATGCCGGACCAATATAATATCACCACTGCCGATTCCTTAGCTGGGACCCACGTTGGCTGCTTTTGGAGTTCAGTTAAACACAATGCCTTTTTTCTTTTTACGCCCTTCCAATCACGGTTGGGCAAGGTCCCTATCCCCCTGCCCTGCCCCCCCCCCCCCCCCCCCCCACCCCCCCCCCCCCCCCCCCCCCCCCCCCCATACACCACCCCACCACACCACTTGCTTCAGGCCTCTTCCAATATCCACTTCCCTGGGCTGCGTGCACCGGCTCCAGGATGTGGTGCACAACACACAACTAACACACACACAAACAGCCACTACCCACCACACCACCACACACGCACACACACACACACACACACACCGCCATAACCCCCTCAGGCCTCTTCCAAGACCACTTCCTAGGCTGCGTGCGCCAGATCCAGGACAGTGGTGCACCCCACACATGCAAGATTGCTTCCCACCCCACCGCCACCCCCAATAAAACCGCCACTACCCCACCCACGTCCCTCAGGCCTCTTCCAAGCACACATTCCTAGGCTGCGTGCGCCAGATCCAGGACGTACGAGTTGCCACAACACATGCAAGGCTGCCCCCACCCCCACCACCCCCCTGGGAGGCCAAACCGCCACTACCCCCCACCCACCCCACCCCTTCAGGCCTCTTCAATACCACTTCCTAGGCTTGCGTGCGCCAGATCCAGAACGTGGTGCCACACACCAACACAAGATTGCCCCCCCCCCACACCTCCCCCACACCTCCACCCCCTACCCCCACACACACCCACCAGCCCATGGCTGTTGAACACGCGCACTATACCCCCCCCCCCCCCCCCCCCCTCAGGCCTACTTTCCAAGATCACTTCCTAGGCTGCGTGCGCCAGATCCAGAAGCGTGGTGCCACATACACGCAAGCATGCAGGTGATATGCTGGACACCCCACTCCTCAGTCTACACAGGACAAAACATGGAGGTCAACTTGGCCATATGCAGCGTCTGAGGTTGTGCCTGACTGTGTTCTGCCTGCGGTGTCATGACTGATCGGACAGGACGGCTCCTGCTTAAACCCTGCATGGAGCAGATGGAGCTGTTGGCCAAAGCTGCAAGGTAGGTAGGGGGTGGGTGGGTGGTTCGTAGGTCGCGCGGGGCTTGGTGGGTGGTTAGGTAGGGTAGGTGGGAGTGGGGTTGTGTGTGGTTGTGGTGGTGGTCTGTGCTGACTGTGTCTGCGTCAGGTGTCATGTTGATCGCAGGATCAGGTTCCTGCTTAACCCTGCATGAGCAGATGGAGCTGTTGGCCAAAGCTGCCAAGGTAGGTTCGGGGTAGCCGTAAGTGGAGCAAGGGTTTGTGTGGGTAGGTAGGTAGTGGGGTTGTGCGTGGTGGTGGTTGTGGTGGACTGTGTCTGCGGACGTCATGTCTGATCGCAGGATGGCTCTTAGTTCCTCTGGATGAGCAGATGGAGCTGTTGGGCAAAGCTGCAAGGTAGGTCGGGGTAGGTAGGTGGGGAGTGGGTTTGTGTGTGGTGGTGGTGGTGGGTGGTGGTGGTGACTGTGTCTGCCGGGTGTCATGCTGATCGCAGCAGATGGCTCCTAAGTAACTCTGTATGAGCAGATGGAGCTGTGGCCAAAGCTGCAAGGTAGGTGGGGTAGGTGGGTGGTTCTGTAAGGTAGGCGCCCTGGGTGGGTTAGGTGGGAGTGGGGTTTTGTGGTGTGGTGGTGTTCCGTGGCTGTGGTGACTGTCTGCATGTGTCTGCATGTGTGGATGAAACAAGGTAGGTGTGGCTGGGTGAGGGTGGGTATGATTCGTTTTTTTAAAGTGGTGAAAGGTATTTCACCCCAGGAGGTGGGTCTCCCTACACAAACCACCGGCACCAAGGAGTCAGCGTTGCCACTTCCTAGGTTAGGGTAAGGGTAGGTAGGTGCACTTCGGGGCGGTGGGAGATACTAACCCTCGACCAAACGAACGTTCACCACTATGATGTGGTGGTGGTGGTGGTGGTGGAGGTGGTTCGAGGGGCTGGTGGTTGACAATCTGAAGACTGTGTTGTTCTACTGCTCCATATCCCCCCCCACACACCACCACTACAAGCACACCACCAACAACAACAACGCTCGCACACACGAACACACACACACTCCATCCCACAACACAACACAACACACACAAAAACGAAAACAACACAGCACAATGCAACACAACACAAAAAAAGCACAAGCAAACAAATAACACAATGGAACACAACACCACAGGATTTAACACAACACAACACAACACAAAAAAGCACAAGCAAAAATAACACAACACAACACCACAGGATTTAACACAACACAACACAACACAAAAAAGCACAAGCAAAAATAACACAACATAACACAACAAGACACAACACACGAAAAGGTACACGCAAAAACACAACCCACCCCCCCCACCCACCTTCTCGGCAGCTTCTCCCTCGAGGCACCAGTGAGTGGTGCTCCCACAGCTGGTCAACCCTGTTGCATTAATCCACCGATGGCTTGGCTTCAACCAACATTCCACCACCCACCCCACCCACCTTCCTTGCAGCTTTTCTCCTCGAGGCCACAAGTGAGTGGTGCTCCCACCAGCTGGGCACCCTGTCAAATGAATCCACCAGATGGCCTTGGCTTCAACCAAATTCCCACCCACCCAACCCAACCAACCCAACCCAACCCAACCCAACCAACCCAACCCAATCCAACCCAACATCACTCCACTCCACCGTCCTTGCAGTACTCCCTGGAGGCCACAGTGAGTGGTGCTACCCCACAGTGGGCAACCCTGTCAAATGAATTCACCGATGGCTTGGCTTCGTCAAACATATGGCAGCGCCTGCTGTCTGGCAGCCTCCAGGTGTCCCCTCACCTACCTCTCCACCGCACAGGTTTGTCAGGGACTGGGAGGAGTGCTTTGGTGGGGGACTGGGGGTGTGTGTGTTTGTGGTGTGGGACACACACCACTGACACACATACACACTTACCTACCCCTCCACCGCACAGGTTTGTCAGGGACTGGGAGGAGTGCTTTGGTGGGGGACTGGGGGTGTGTGTGTTTGTGGTGTGGACACATACACACACACCTACATACACACACACACATACACACACATATACACACATACACACACATACACACACACACACATACACACACATATACACATATACACACATACACACACATACACACATACACACATACACACACACATACACACACATACACACTTACCTACCCCTCCACCGCAAAGGTTTGTCAGTATGCAATGAAAAAGTAATGATAACGCCTGGTTGGGCGTAGTATTAAGGGAGCCCCGTCTTTGGTCGTTCAAGGAGCCCTGCCATTGAGCCATTCGTTGAACGGGGATTTGTCAGTGCGTTTTTATTCTAGCATTTATATGGGTTACACGAATGATGTCTGTATGTTGGACGAGTGTATGTTAATGCAAATGTATGTTTGTAAATGCAAATGCATGTTTGTAAATGCAAATGTTTGTTTGCAAATGCAAGTGTATGTATTGTAAATGAAAATGTATGTATGTAAATGCAAATGCATGTATGTAAATGCAATTGCATGTACGTACATGCAAATGTATGTTTGTACGATACAGTCCATCTACAGGCTAGTCAGAACAGCCAGTCAGGGAAGCTGCCTAGAAGCTTATAAAAAAAAGTGCGCAGTAGGATCTACCACACTACAGAGGCTAGTCAGGACACACACCACACCACACCACACACACACACACACTCACACACACACACACACACACCACACACACACACACACACACACACACACACACACAAGCAGGCGCTAGTCAGAAACAGCCAGAAATATTTGGAAACATGTAGGGAGCAGTGCTTTCCCCAAATGCCTGATTTTGCATTTGGAAGGGATCTGATGGTGACTGATACGAATAAATGGATTCACAGGCTAGTTTGTTTGGTGGTTGGCCCCAGTGCAAGCAAACGGGCTGGCCCCCACAACCTCACACCTTGTAGTAAGGCATACTACCTATGTATGCATTCATTCACAATCTAGTTTGTTAGGTGGTTGGCCCCAGTGCAAGCAAACGGGCTGGCCCCCACAACCTCACGCCTTAACACCAACACTAAAACAAACAATGACACAAATACAAACACTAACATCAACAATAACACCAACAATAACACTAACACCAACGCCAACAACTTTTTTTCGCAGTTGCCATGTTTATGCAAGCTGCTGCTGGTAGTTGAAAAGGAAACACTGCCACTTACCGCTGTTACACCACCACCACCACCAACAACAACACTAACACCAACGCCAACTGCTGTTTATTCACAGCCGCCATATTTATGCAAGCTGCTGCTGGTTGCTGAAAAAGAAACACTGCTACTTGCCTCTGTTACACCACCAGCACCAACACCAACACCAACACTAACACCAACTGCTATTAATTCACTGCTGCCATGTTTATGCAAGCGCTGCTGGTAGCTGAAAAGGAAACACTAACACTTACCGCTGTTGCACCACCACCACCACCACCACCACCACCACCACCAAAAAACCAACAATAACACCAACACCCAACACTAACACCAACGTGCTTGTTAATTCGCAGCCGCCATGTTTATGCAAGCTGCTGCTGGTAGCTGAAAAATAAACACTGCTACTTGCAGCTGTTACACCACCAGCACCAACACCAACACCCCAAAACCAACAGTAACACCAAACACCAACACCAACCACTAAACACCAACTGCTATTAATTCACAGCCGCCATGTTTATGCAAGCTGCTGCTGGTAGCTGAAAAGGAAACTCTGCTACTTACCGCTGTTACACCACCAGCACCTACACCAAAACCAACAAAAAAACCAACACCAACACTAACACCAACTGCTATTAATTCACAGCTGCCATGTTTATGCAAGCGCTGCTGACCTTTGAGTCCCTAGGCGTGGATGGCACCGGCGGGACAGCTTACCAAGCACATGGAGGCCTGCTTGTAGCTGCTCCGCGCACCCACTGGACGACAGCAGCTTGCCTGGAAAGCTGCCGCCGGCGAGGGAGGGGGGAGGCATTAATGGGGTGCCCATGTGTAGCTGGCAGCCCATCTCGTTTTTTCATCTTGTGCTGCAAGCGTTCATTGCCAGATGCATTCACGACTGTGGATTAGGAATGGGGATGACCTATTGCAGTTGGAGGTGGGGTCACTGGTTTTAGTTGCATCAGTGTGGCTCATGGGAGTTCATGGGACAGATGCAGTCACAACTGTGGATTAGGAACGGAGATGACCAGTTGCAGGTGAGCTGGTCCCTGTTAAAGTAATGAGAACGCCTGGTGGGGCGTGGTATTTAGGGAGCCCTATCTTACGGCGGTAGAGAACGGGCTGCTACTTTAGCTGGACAGTTGGTCCCTGTTCTTTTAGTGGGGTCAGTGTGGCTCATCGGGTTTCATTGGCCAGATGTATTCACGACTGTGGATTAGGAAGTTAGATGACCTGTTACAGTTGGAGGTGAGCTGGTCCCTGTTGTTTTAGTGGTACTAGTGTGGCTCGTGGGAGTTCATGGGACAGATGCAGTCATGACTGTGGATTATGAATGGGGGTGGCCAGTTGGTGGTGAGCTGGTCCCTGTTGTTTTAGTAGTGTCAGTGTGACTCGTGGGAGTTCATGGGACAGATGCAGTCATGACAGTGGATTAGGAACGGAGATGCCCTGTTACAGTTGGAGGTGAGGTAACTGCCAGGTCACTGCTTGTATTGTTTGTGCTGCAAGTGTTGATAGGACAGATGCAGTCACGACAGTGGATTAGGAACGGAGATGCCCTGTTACAGTTGGAGGTGAGGTAACTGCCAGGTCACTGCTTGTATTGTTTGTGCTGCAAGTGTTGATAGGACAGATGCAGTCACGACAGTGGATAAGGAACGGAGATGCCCTGTTACAGTTGGAGGTGAGGAAACTGCCAGGTCACTGCTTGTATTGTTTGTGCTGCAAGTGTTGATAGGACAGATGCAGTCACAACAGTGGATTAGGAACGTAGATGGCCTGCTACAGTTGGAGGTGAGGTGGTCCCTGTTAAAGTAATGATATTGCCTGGTTGGGCCATTACGTGGTATCAAGGGAGCCCTGTCTTTCAGCGGTAGGTAACGGGCTGCTACTTTACCTGGACAGTTGGTCCCTGTACTTGTAGTGGCGTCAGTGTGGCTCAAGTGTTCATTGGGCAGATTGCAGCGTACAACTGTGGATTGCGGAATGGGGGTGACCAGTTGGTGGTGACCTGGTGCCCTGTTATATTAGTGGCACGTCAGTGGCTTATGGGGAGTTCATGGGACAGATGCAGTCACGACTGTGGATTAGGAATGGGTGTGACCTGCTGCAATTGGCGGTGAGGTCACTGGTAGGTTACTGCTTATTTTGCTAGTGCTGCAAGGGTTCATCGGACCGATGCAGTCACAACAGTGGATTAGAAACCGAAATGACTTAATGCAGTTGGAGGTAAGGTAACTGGCAGGTCACTGCTTGTATTGTTCATGGGCCAGATGCAGTTACGACAGTGGATTAGGAACGGAGATGACCTGTTACAGTTGGAGGTAAGGTAACTGCCAGGTCACAGCTTGTATTGTTTGTGCTGCAAGCGTTCATTGGCCAGAAGCAGTCACGACAGTGGATTAGGAATGGAAATGACTTATTGCAGTTGGAGGTGAGCTGGTCCCTGTTACATTAGTGGCGTCAGTGTGGCTCATGGGATTTTATTGGACAGATGCAGTCACGACTGTGGATTAGGTATGGAGATGACCTGTTAAAATTGGAGGTGAGGTCACTGGCGGGTCACTGTTTATTTTGTTTGTGCTGCAAGTGTTGATAGGCCAGATGCAGTCACGACTGTGGATTAGGAACGGAGATGGCCTGCTACAGTTTGAGGTAAGGTGGTCCCTGTTAAAGTAATGAAAACGCCTGGTGGGGCGTGGTATTAAGGGGGCCCTGTCTTTCGGCGGTAGAGAACGGGCTGCTACTTTACCTGGACAGTTGGTCCCTGTTCTTTTAGTGGGGTCAGTGTGGCTCATCGGAGTTCATGGGACAGATGCAGTCACAACTGTGGATTAGGAATGGGGGTGGCCAGTTGGTGGTGAGCTGGTGCCTGTTATACGAGTGGCGTTAGTGTGGCTCATGAGAGTTCATTGGACAGATGCAGTCGTGACTGTAGATTAAGAATGGGGGTGACCAGTTGGAGGTGAGCTGGTGCCTGTTATATTAGTGGCGTCAGTGTGGCTCATAAGTGTTCATGGGACATATGCAGTCTCGACTGTGGATTAGGAATGGGGGTGACCCGCTGCAGTGCTGGTGTAATGTAAGTTGGTGTTCTGTTTGATGGTATCCATAGTTGCTTCCCTGCCCTCTCTCAGCCCTAGTCCTTACCCTACACTGCAGTTGCTGTTCCACAACTGGTGGATGGCGTAGCCCTAGCTTGCTTCCCTGCCCTCTCAGACCTAGTCCTTACCCTACACTGCAGTTTTTGTTCCAAAACCGGTGGGATGATAGCCCTAACTGCTTCCCTGCCCTCTCAGACCTAGTCCTTACCCTACACTGCAGTTGCTGTTCCACAACTGGTGGGATGATAGCCCTTACTGCTTCCCTACCCTCTCAGCCCTAGTCCTTACCCTACACTGCAGATGCTGTTCCACAACTGGTGGGATGATAGCCCTAGCTGCTTCCCTGCCCTCTCAGCCCTAGTCCTTACCCTACACTGCAGTTGCTGTTCCACAACTGGTGGGATGATAGCCCTAGCTGCTTGCCTGCCCTCTCAGCCCTAGTCCTTACCCTACACTGCAGATGCTGTTCCACAACTTGTGGGGTGATAGCCCTAGCTGCTTGCCTGCCCTCTCAGCCCTAGTCCTTACCCTACACTGCAGATGCTGTTCCACAACTGGTGCGGTGATAGCCCTAGCTGCTTGCCTGCCCTCTCAGCCCTAGTCCTTACCCTACACTGCAGATGCTGTTCCACAACTGGTGCGGTGATAGCCATAGCTGCTTGCCTGCCCTCTCAGACCTAGTCCTTACCCTACACTGCAGATGCTGTTCCACAACTTGTGGGGTGATAGCCCTAGCTGCTTGCCTGCCCTCTCAGCCCTAGTCCTTACCCTACACTGCAGATGCTGTTCCACAACTGGTGGGGTGATAGCCCTAGCTGCTTGCCTGCCCTCTCAGCCCTAGTCCTTACCCTACACTGCAGTTGCTGTTCCACAACTGGTGGGGTGATAGCCCTAGCTGCTTGCCTGCCCTCTCAGCCCTAGTCCTTACCCTACACTGCAGATGCTGTTCCACAACTGGTGGGGTGATAGCCCTAGCTGCTTCCCTGCCCTATCTCAGACCTAGTCCTTACCCCACACTGCAGTTGCTGTTCCAAAACTGGAGGGAGTTTATCTTGGACATGGATGTCCTTATCATGATGGCGGCCCTAGCTGCCTCCCCGCCTCACCAGGCCTGGACCGCGCTGTTCACTGAGTTCAACGGAAAAGCTCTGCTGCGAGCAGCTGGCATACGGTCCGGGCCACCAGGCCAGCAGTCGCCACTACTGGAGCTGCAGGATGGCACAAATCTGCTTGGGCCAGTAGTGGGTTTACGTTTTTTGGTACGTATCCGAGGGGGGGGGCAAGAAAAAATATTCCGTACCTCATGTTCTATATAGATGGGGAACCACAAGCAATAGTTGATACAAAATAAATCATATGGATGCACCCACGGGCGGCTGAGATAGAGGGTGGGGGTGGGGGGGGGAGGGGGTCCGACCGATTTCCCAACTTTATTTGTACTTAGTGCAACTTTCTTGCCAGTGCGAATTTTTGAGCGTTAAGTACACCATCGTGAAGGGATCGACAAGACAAGTACAAATCTGCAACCGCTAGTCGGTACACCCAGTGTGTAATTGGTGGGTGCCCTGGAAGGCACATCCAGGCTGGACGCCAGGCTGGACGTCACCTACACCTTAGCGCCCATCGTCGCACGAGCGGCAATTAGGCTGAAAAACGCGCAATCGTATGCGTGTTCTGAATTCTGGTCACTGAAGAGGTTCCTAAAGCAGTCGAGCCTGGGGTCTAGCCCCCCCACCCACCCAAGAAAATTTGTAAAAAATACTAAAAACTGAATGTCCAAACTTGATATTTTTGGTTGTATGGTTGGAAAGGCCTTGACGAGATGATGCTCATGGACCCCCCTTTCACTTTGTTATACTGTCTGGGTGTCCAGATATGAAGCCTCCAGGAGGGGGGGGGGGGGGGGGGTCAGGGGGTGAAAAAAAACAATTTCCGAACACGCAGTCTGCAAACTGTATTCTTGCCCCCCCCTCGTATGCATCTATGTTTATGTTTTTTGTTCACGTTTGTTTGTATGTACCAGGGATTCTATTTTCAAATCTGAAAGTGGCTTTTTTCTAGCTTCATGGTTCTAGGGACAGCGTTTTTATACCTTGTAATAGCTTTTTAGGGCCATTTAAGGCCAACCTTTTTTGTATAGCTTCGGTTTTTATACCCTAAATCCCTAATATGTCTCTTTATTAGCTAATCGTTGGACTTTTGGGGCGTATGGTTTATACCCATGAACTTCAGTCCAGTGAAAACAAAATGCAGCAAAGTTGCTTAACAGCATCAGTTCGACATAGAAACACACAGATTTGGGTTTTCTCGAAGTTTGGGGACCAGATCATGTCAAAAGTGTTTTATTTTCAACTATGGGTTCGGAAATCTGCTTGGCCAGTTGAGGGTTTCCGTTTTTTGTATGTTAGCATTAGTTTATGATGATTATGATGATGAAGGCAAAACATAGCAAACCGGCCATTTTGCACATAGAAAAAAATATAGCAAATAACATTCAAGGCAAATAGCATGCAAGGCAAATAGCATGCAAGGCAAATAGCATGCAAGGCAAATAGCATGCAAGGCAAATAGCATTCAAGGCAAATAGCATTCAAGGCAAATAGCATGCAAGGCAAATAGCATGCAAGGCAAATAGCATGCAAGGCAAATAGCATGCAAGGCAAATAGCTTGCAAGGCAAATAGCATGCAAGGCAAATAGCATGCAAGGCAAATAGCATGCAAGGCAAATAGCATGCAAGGCAAATAGCATGCAAGGCAAATAGCATGCAAGGCAAATAGCATGCAAGGCAAATAGGCATGCAAAGCAAAATAGCATGCAAGGCAAAATAGCTTGCAAGGCAAATAGCATGCAAGGCAAATAGCATGCAAGGCAAATAGCATGCAAGGCAAATAGCATGCAAGGCAAATAGCATGCAAGGCAAATAGCATGCAAGGCAAATAGCATGCAAGGCAAATTGCAAGGCCATGCAAGGCAAATAGCATGCAAGGCAAATAGCATGCAAGGCAAATAGCATGCAAGGCAAATAGCATGCAAGGCAAATAGCATGCAAAGGCAAATAGCATGCAAGGCAAATAGCATGCAAGGCAAATAGCATGCAAGGCAAATAGCATGCAAGGCAAATAGCATGCAAGGCAAATAGCATGCAAGGCAAATAGCATGCAAGGCAAATAGCATGCAAGGCAAATAGCATGCAAGGCAAATAGCATGCAAGGCAAATAGCATGCAAGGCAAATAGCATGCAAGGCAAATAGCATGCAAGGCAAATAGCATGCAAGGCAAATAGCATGCAAGGCAAATAGCATGCAAGGCAAATAGCATGCAAGGCAAATAGCATGCAAGGCAAATAGCATGCAAGGCAAATAGCATGCAAGGCAAATAGCATGCAAGGCAAATAGCATGCAAGGCAAATAGCATGCAAGGCCATGCAAGGCAAATAGCATGCAAGGCAAATAGCATGCAAGGCAAATAGCATGCAAGGCAAATAGCATGCAAGGCAAATAGCATGCAAGGCAAATAGCATGCAAGGCAAATAGCATGCAAGGCAAATAGCATGCAAGGCAAATAGCATGCAAGGCAAATAGCATGCAAGGCATAGGCAAATAGCATGCAAGGCAAATAGCATGCAAGGCAAATAGCATGCAAGGCAATAGCATGCAAGGCAAATAGCATGCAAGGCAAATAGCATGCAAGGCAAAATAGCATGCAAGGCAAATAGCATGCAAGGCAAAAATAGGCATGCAAGGCAAAAATAGCATGCATGCAAGGCAAATAGCATGCAAGGCAAAATAGTTGCAAGGCAAATAGCATGCAAGGCAAATAGCATGCAAGGCAAGGCAAATAGCATGCAAGGCAAATAGCATGCAAGGCAAATAGCATGCAAGGCAAATAGCATGCAAGGCAAATAGCATGCAAGGCAAATAGCATGCAAGGCAAATAGCATGCAAGGCAAATAGCATGCAAGGCAAATAGCATGCAAGGCAAATAGCATGCAAGGCAAATAGCATGCAAGGCAAATAGCATGCAAGGCAAATAGCATGCAAGGCAAATAGCATGCAAGGCAAATAGCATGCAAGGCAAATAGCATGCAAAGGCAAATAGCATGCAAGGCAATAGCATGCAAGGCAAATAGCATGCAAGGCAAAATAGCATGCAAGGCAAATAGCATGCAAGGCAAATAGCATGCAAGGCAAATAGCATGCAAGGCAAATAGCATGCAAATAGCATGCAAGGCAAGTAGCATGCAAGGCAAATAGCATGCAAGGCAAATAGCATGCAAGGCAAATAGCATGCAAGGCAAATAGCTTGCAAGGCAAATAGCATGCAAGGCAAATAGCATGCAAGGCAAATAGCATGCAAGGCAAATAGCAAATAAGACTCTGGGGGGTTTAATACCTGCGCCACCAAAAACGGAGGTTGGGAGTTTGGTTTGTTTGTCCTCGACACCCCCCTGATGTAATGTTGTTTTTGCTTTGTGGGTGCTTTTTCTTTTTGTTTAAAGCACAGAGTCTCATACACCCTCGCGGTGTCAAGTAGACTTTAACATGTAATGTAATGTAATATAGTAGACAAAACATAGCAAATATCATGCAAATGTAGGCAAAGGATAGCTAAAAACAAAAGGATAGGTAATGGTGATATAGTCCAGGGGTAGCCTAATTTACTGAAGGTAACAGTACATCCTTGGATCATGTGTGTGTGTGTATGAAATAGTCCAGAGATTGTTGAATAGGCTGAAGCGACTTGTTGAGTAACCTGCCCCCGCAAAACCGCCTCCGCCACATCCTCTGTAGGCTGTAGGCTGTGTGTGGCCTACTTTTGATAGAAAAATTGATACCACAATTTATCGGTATCAAGTTTAAAAGCTACAATGACCTCATCACTAAACCCTAAACCCTACAGGTGTGCATTCTGAGGGAGCGCTCTGTGTGCGGCCTGCCCCCCCAAGACCGCCTCCGCCACATCCTCCTCCACTGGTTGTGCATCGAGGACTGGGGCTATACCCAGCTGCTAGAATTCCTCCCCTCCGACCTCCAAAACAAAACCAAGCAAATTGAGGAGGTATTGGACGAGATCGCCACCTACCGGGCACCTTCCCTCAACCGCGGGGGGATGTACATCTTGCGGCGCGAGTACTGGCGGTACTTTGACCCCCACTTCCAGCACTTCAGTCAGCGGATCCTATCGAGGGCCTGGGAGAGGGCTATGTCCACCAACATGTACAAACCACACTACCAACTCCTCCCTCCCCCCTACCCGCTCCCCCCCTCCCTTCGCCCCATGCTTGGCGTCCTGGCCACGCCAAGCCTGTACCGCCTCGTGTGGTACATCATCTCCACCTCAGCGGTGGGAGGCCCCCCTAAATTGCCGGAGGAGATGTTACTCTCAGCCCTAAACCTACTATCCCTGCAACTGCAGCATTGCCTATCTGACATGGGTCTGACAGGAGACACGGCTGGTCCCGTTCCAGCTAGCGCCAACACAGCAGGAGCTGCTGGGGCCACTGCCTCAGCTAGCACCAACAGAGGGGAGCCCTCCAAGATGGCAGCTGCGCATGCTGAGCTGGCAGTCGCTGTCTTGGCTGGGTCCTCCTCAGCAGCTGGGTACTCCTTTAAAAATGGTGCGCCTCTTTTTTATTCATTATCATTATTATCAGTTATTATCATCATTATAAGTAGTAGTAGTACTTTGTTTTGTATTACCGGTATAATTTTTGGCGGAGCCCCCTCTTTAAGGGGGCGGGAGCCCCAAGGGTTACCCCATTGTCCGTTTGTGCGTCCGACCGTCTGTCCGACCGACCGGTAAAAAAATTGAAGCCTGACACGTCAGCCAACTGTCTCACAAATAACTGGCTTCGGCCAGCTCCAGTCCGTTGCCACCTGTCATTCCGTTGCCAACGCACTCCGCCAATTTTCCGCGTCGCTTGCGACGCTGCATAGGACTTGTTTATTATCCATCCACTTCCATTATATGTATCACCATCCACTTCCGCAGGAGTGGTGTACCTCATCACTGTTCAGGTGTGCGCAGTACTACCAGTACATATGTATGTATGTCAGCATGTGTGTATGTGTGTATGTATGTATGTATGTATGCATGTATGTATGTAGGCATGTATGTATGTATGTATGTATGTCAGTATGTATGTATGTATGTATGTATGTATGTATGTATGTATGTGTGTATGTATGTATGTATGTATGTATGTATGTATGTATGTCAGTATGTGTGTATGTGTGTATGTATGTATGTATGTATGTATGTATGCATGTATGTATGTATGTATGTATGTATGTATGTGTGTGTATGCATGTATGTAAGTATGCATGTTCCTGGTCAGGGGTAGCCAACTAGGCTGGCCATCCACTTCCATCAAATGCAGCGAACGACAAGATGGTATCACATGATGTCGACAGTCTGAGTAGGCTCAAGTTACTATTTATGTAAAACATCATAAAATGCAATTTTGTATGATATCATTTGATATCATACGCGCCCTTGGTCAACATCATATGATATGCCGGTCCCTAATCATATGTATCACCATCCCCTTCCACAATCACTGCAGGACTGGTGTACTTCTTAGAGACAATCGTGCGCTCCGCCTCTGGCTCAGGGGGCCTAGCCCAAGCCGAACGGGACACGCCCCCCCGTTCCTCGCCCTCCTTCTCTGAGGACATTCTCGACTGCTGCTCCCACCTGGCGGCGCGCTGTAAGTATGTACTGCAGGTGTGCTCAGGCGGGGACCCCTGTGCCGTCCCCCCGGGCGGCAACGGAACCCGAGGGGGGGCCTCGCCCACGTCGACCGACAAGAACGCCCTAGAGGTGGGGGTCAGCGACCTGGAAGCGTCCAGGAAGGTGAAGGCGAAGCAAAGGCAGGCTAATATCATGGCTAAAATGAGAGCTCAACAGGCTGCTTTTCTCAAAATGGACCCTCCTTCAGGGAGTGACGCTCAAGCCCAGGGCACGGCAGCAATAAGCTCTGCACCGACCACAAATCCTGCTGTTCTTGCTGCTCGTGCTGCTATTGCTGCTCATGATGCTCGTGCTGTTGCTACTGCTGCTGCTGCTGCTGCTGCTGCTACTGCAGGTGCTGCTGCTGGTGGTGCTGGTGATAGCACTGGTGGTGGTGGTGGTGCTGCTGGTGCTGGTGTTAGCACTGATCGTGCTGTTGCTATTATTCTTGCTGCTCGTGATGCTCGTGCTGCTGCTGCTGCTGCTGCTGCTAATGAAGATGCTTCTGCTGGTGGTGCTGGTGGTGCTGGTGATAGCACTGGTGCTGGTGATGGTGCAGCTGCTTTTGATGCTGATGCTGATGCAGTTGTTAGCACCGATCGTTTAATTGCTGCTGTTCGTGCTCTTCATGCTGCTTGTGATGCTGCTGCTACTGGTGACAGCACTGGTGGTGGTGATGGTGCAGCTGCTTCTGGTGCTGGTGCTGGTGCTGGTGATAGTACTGATGATGGTGCAGCTGCATCTGGTGCTGCTGCTGGTTCTGGTGTTAGCACTGATCTTGTTGCTGCTGCTTATCGTGCTGTTGATGCTGCTTGTGATGCTTGTGCTGCTGCTGCTGCTGCTGCTGCTGCTGCTGCTGCTGCTGTTGATGGTGCGGCTGGTACTAGAGCTGGTGGTGGTGGTGGCGATAGCACAAGTCGTGGTGCTGCTGGTGGTAGTGAGGCCAGTGGTGCCGGGGGGTTGCTCCCCTCCCCTGGTGGTGTACTGCCCCCAACCAGTGGTGCTACCGGTACTGCCTCTACGAGCTTAGTCCCCCCCGCCCTCTCCCCGCCCCCCTCATTGGGGGGGGCCTTGCCCGACACCAATGTGACGGCTAGCTCTTCCACTGTCATACCGCCCCCCCCTACTGGCCACAGCCCCCCCGGGCCCCCAGCCTGCCCCCCACCACACAAAGTGCTGCTGTCTCCGAAACTGAGGGAGTGGTAGACCCCCCCGCTCCTATCCCCGCCCCCAAGACCCGTACCCGCAGCGTACAGCCTGCCACGGGGGTCTTTGTCCAACGGAGGGAGGACGTAGGGTCGTGTGTCATCTGCCATGAACACGGCTGTTTAGAGGGTTACCAAGACGATGCTAATGGTGCGCTGTGTATGTTGGCGCATGCTGGCATCTGTGGTGCCATGGCAGCCGCCACCTCCCACCAGGGCAAGTGGAACCAGGTGCGCATTGAGAGACCCCCCCCCCCACACACACACACACACACACACACACACACACACACTACACACACACACACACACTACACACAATCCAACCCAACCAACCCCGCCCACCCTCACACACAACCACACACTCCCCCCCCCCCCACACACACACCCACACACCCACACACATACACACACAAACTCCCCCACACACCCCTCACACACACACACACACACTACACAATACACACACCTCACACTGCACACACACAAACTGCACACTACACAATACACCCACACCCCTCCCCAGGCTTCCCTCTCTGTCCCACTCCTGTGGCCCAGCTCGCTCCAGCTCAACCAATAACCATTCACAAATTTCTGACGGAGGGTAACTCCCCCCCTACCCCCCACCACCACCACACCACACACACACACACACACACACACACACACACCTCCCCAGGCTTCTCTCTCTGAATCCCACTCCTGTGGCCCAGCTTGCTCCAGCCCAACCAAACCCTGGAATGATCTGCCACGAAACCAAGGCGTCAGCGTGTCTGAGCTGGACATACAGCCTGGCTTGCACGTCCACTGCTGCGGCCACGTGATCCATTCTCACTGCTTTGAGAAGCACCGCCAAAACATAAGAGAGACAGTCCCCAACAGGCACACTCAGGTGGGTCAGGAGGTTTTTTTTTTTTTTTTTTTTTAGTTGTGAAAATGAATACGTCCTCATGAAAGGCAGGCACATCCAGACAAGCCCATGTGGGCCAGGCCTCTTTCTGTTTTTTTAGTTGTTGCTTTGAGAAGCATGGCCAAAACATAAGAGAGACAGTCCCCAACAGGCACACACAGGTGGGTCAGGATTTTAATTTTTTCTGTTGTGAAAGAAAGGTGTCCCCAGGAGAGGCAGGCACATTCAGACACGCTCAGGTGGTTCAGATGTTTTTTTTAATTTGTAGTTGTTGCTGTCAGAAGCATCGTTAAAATGTAAGAGAGCGATTCACTACCAGACACACTCAGGTGGGTCTTTTTCTTTTCTTCTCATTAGTTGTGACAGGTTGTGAAAGGAATTTGCCCCCAGGAGAGGCGGGCACATCCAGACACGCTCAGGTGGTTCAGGAGTTTTTTTTGGTGGAGCCCCCTCTTCAAGGGGGCGGGAGCCCCCATGTTTACCCGTTTGTCCGTTTGACCGAAGAAAAAAAAACTTGAAGCCTGACACGTCAGGCAACGGTGGTGTAACTAACTCGCTTCGGTCAGCTCCATCATTGCCACCTTTCGTTCCGTTGCCAACACACTCCGCCAATTTTCCGCGTCGCTTGCGACGCTGCATATGACTTGTTCTTTTGCTTCTTTTATAAGCATCACCAAAATATAAGAGAGGCTGTCATGAACAGGCACACTCAGGTGGGTCAAGAGGGGTGTGGGTTTGTCTTTTTTTTTTTTTTTTTAGTTGTGAAAAGAATTTCTCCCCAGGAGGTGGGTCTCCCTACACAAACCAGCGACACTGAGGATTCAGTTTGAATGGAACCCCCACCCCCACCCATCCCCACCCTCACCTCCACACGCACACACACCGCACTGCATAAAACATACGAAAGGAGGCAGGCCACGTGATCCTTTCCCACTGTTTTATTGTGCTCCCTGCGATATTCCCTGTTTCCTATTCCCTGTTCCCATCCGTAGATAGTGAGCGTGGTGCATAAGGAGTTCCTCTGACCTGTCTGACGTCATATTCCCTATTCCCTACCCCCTATTTCGTATTCCCTATTCCCTATTCTCTATTCCATATTTCCTGTTCTCTATACCCCCTTCCATACTCCCTGTTCCCATCCGCAGATAGTGAGCGTGGCCCGTAACGAGTTCCTCTGCCCCGTCTGTCGTCATATTCCATATTCCCTATTCCCTGTTTCCATCCACAGATAGTTAGCGTGGCCCAGAATGAGTTCCACTGCCCCGTCTGTCGTCGTCGTATTCCATTTTTGCAATTCCCTGTTCCCATCCGCAGATAGTGAGCGTGGCCCGTAACGAGTTCCTCTGCCCCGTCTGTCGTCGTCTTGCAAACACCCTGCTTCCAGCTGCTGATTTCGCTTGGAGGGGGACCTTGGGCAAGGCCCTCCTTGCGTCCCGCACACTGCCCAGGAGCGCGGGCCAGCTAGATGACTCACATGCAACACCTGGACTGGAACCCGGCCCTGGGGGGGGGCTACACCCAATGGTGTTTCCTCAGCCAGGCACACTCCAGCCTGGCAGACTGGTTTCGGAGCCATCTGGTCCAGGTCAGCAACCAGCCGTTGCTGCCGGCACTGAGCCCCCCACCCATATCTCAACAACTAACCTCCTCCAAGCCCTGGACTCCGTTGTCAGTACTCAAAGCGGGGGCCAAGGGGGCCAGAGCAGTACGGGGGGCTTAGGAGAACCCTCCACTGCCACAGAGCTGAACGCTCAGCCGCCCACTGAAATGTCAGCCCTAGCCCTAGCCCTAGCTGGCGCAGCCCTGAGCAGCTCCCCTCCTATGTCCCAAAGGGAAGGGGGTGAGCGGGCGCTGTACCTTTTCGGTAAGCAGTACGGTCAAGTAGCGTTGATCCTGGATCGTCAGTCTGCAGTTGAGTCTGATGTGTACATCAACGCCTTGCAGCGAGCAGTAGAGGCCCGAAACCACATTGTACTTCGTACCTTAAATGACCCTACCGCAGGCACTACAGGCAGGACAGCTAATCAAGGCGCATCCTCACAGGCTGAGCAAGCAGAGGGGAGAAGCGGGGGGGGCCTAGCCCAGCCTGTGGGGGGCACACACACCTCAGGTAATGATGCAACGTCAGTTGGCGCTGCCCCTGCCGCCAACGCTGCTCCAGCTGAGGCCAGCATTCAGACAAAACCTATGTCTCACGCACTAATGGATTTAACTACCATGGAAGATGATGAGTCGCTAGATGGGGATGCAGGCGAGGCCCCCCTGCCCTCCGCCCCCCACATGTCCTGGGACCCCCTTGTGGTCCTGGAAAAATCGGTTTCCGAGGTACAGCAGCAGTACGATGACCGTCAGCAATTGTGTCCGTCTTTCATGTGGGCACTACTTGCTCATAATATAGCACACTATGAAGCACTTCGGCGGCCCAGTTGTACTTCAGAAGTACTGCTTTGTACTGCTCCTGCAGAGGCCCCCCCCAAGTGTCCTTCGGGGATGGCCCCAGGGACAGTCAGCGGGGGGGGCAGCCAGGAGACGAAGTACAATTCTGCAAGTACAAGCCAGGGTAGCAGAAGTGTGACCACTGGAGGTGCGTTGAGGCTGCTTCATCATTTTCCCACTAGTAACAACCTACCCCAACCAACCAACCAACCTACGTACCCCAACAAGCTATGATTTGCACCTGCTTCATCATTTCCCACTAGCACAACTACCCAACCAACCAACCAATCAACCCGCCTAACCAACCAACCAACCTACCAATCAACCAACCGATCAACCAACCGACCAACCTACCCCAACCAACCAACCAACCAACCAACCAACCAACCAACCAACCAACCAATGTTTGCAGGTAAATCACAGCCAATTACTGCGTCCTCATCAGGCACTTCAGACTCCAACCACCATAACCACCACAACCACCACAACTACCAATGCACACAGGTAACTTGCAGGCAACAAACGCGTCCTCATCAACCACATCCGACTCCAACCACCACAACCACCACAATCAAACAATGCATGCAAGTATCTGGCAGCCAATAACCACTTCCTCATCAGCCACTTCCGACTCTAACCCCCCCAACCAACCAACCAACCAACCAACCAACCAACCCCAACTACACCCCCCAACCAACCAACCAACCAACCAACCAAACCGAACCTACCAATGCTTGCAGGTATCTTGCAGCCAATGACCACTTCCTCATCAGTCAATTCCGACTCCAACCTAAGATCTGTGACAGGCCTGCCTATTGTGGAGCTTGCCCACTGGAGGGCGCTGCAGGGCCTTACAGGGTTGTGTTCTGCCTTGGGCACGGGGGGGCTTAGCCCCCTGGAGTCTGCCCAGGAGTTGCGTGACACTCTTCAGTGGTTGGCTGGAGGGATAGGACTGGTAGGTAGCTATGACACACACACACACACACACACACACACACACAAACACAAATGTACACACACACACACACACACACATTTGGCTGGAAGGATAAGACTGGTAGGTAGCTATGACATCACACCCACAGACATACACACAGACAGACTCACGCACACAGGCAGACTCACTGACACACAGACACTTTTAGCTGGAGGGATAATACTGGTAGGTGGCTATGGCATGACACACAAACTCACACACACACAGAAACACACATACACTGACACACAATCAAACTCACTCACACAGACACACAATCAAACTCACTCACTCACACACACACACACATACACATACACAGACTCACTCACACACACACACACACACGCATACACACACATACATACACACACACATACAAACAGAGAGGGATAGGGCTGGTAGGTAGCTATGTCATGATTCAGTAAATAAAATAAATACATAAATAAATAATACGCCTTATTACAAGGCGTGAAGTTGAGGGGGCCAGCCTGTTTGCTTGCCCTGGGGCCTACCATGAACAGGCCCTCACAGTATCGGTTTTTGAACCCACCTGCCCCGACCCCACCTACCTCCCACACACCCCACCTACCCAATCCCCACAATAACCCCAACTCCAAATACGGAAATACCTCCTACCCACCCCACCTACCCAATCCCCACAGTACGCATACACAAACACAAGCCAACCAATCGGTACCTCATTCTCCACCTACCTCAAACGCAACCCTCCTACAACTACCTCCTACACCAATCCCAATCCCCACAATACTCTAACACCACCTACCTCCTACCCACCCCACCTACCCAATCCCCACAATACCCCAACCCCACCACAGGGTTCTCACTCACTCCCCGTGTGCATTGCTGGGAACCTGCTGCCACACACAAACGCAAACCAACCAATTGATACCCCATATCCACTACTCAAACACAACCCTCCTACACCTAGCCACCCCAACTACCTCCTACCCCAACCCCGTTCACAGGGAGACCTGCTCGCAGGCTCTCACTCACTCCCCGTGTGCATCGCTGAGGGCCTGCTGCCCTCCTACTTTGCCGACCATGCCGAGCACCTGATGCGGCAAGAGGCAGAGGAGGTTGACCAGGAGCAATCCCTTGAGGCAACGGAACTGCCGCTGCTGAGGGCAAGGGAGCTGAAGCGGTGGAGCCAGCTGGTGGCAGACCCTTTTCTTTTGTTACTAGAACTCTTGGCAGGTGAGATCGTGTCTCTCTCTCTCTCTCTCTCTCTCTCTCTCTCTCTCTCTCTCTCTCTCTCTCTCTCTCACTCCCTGCAGTCACTGCCGGAGCTGAGGGCAAGGGAGCTGGGGGTTGGGGGTAGAATCAGAGTGTGAACACAATGTGTGTATGCCAGTGTAAACACCACACGCACCCACCCTTACCCCACCTCCAACCCACCACCCACTGCAGTTGGTCTCTCAGCATTTGGGTGTGGTTTTGGTGTCGGGGTTGGGTTGGGGTTGGTTGGTGTGGGGGTTGGGGTTGGGGTTGGGGGGAGAATCTGAGCGTGAAAGCAATGTGTGTATGCTAGTGTAAACACCACATGCACCCACCCTTACCCCACCTCCACCCCACCATCCGCTGCAGTTGGTCTCTCAGCATTTGGACCTGTGCCCAACACTGTACCGCCATCCGGTACTGCCAGTGCCAGCTCAGCGCTCCCATCAACAGCAGGGGAGCTCCTCCTCCAACTGCTACAGGTAGCCTCACATTGCAAGGTTTAGGGTTTATGATTAAGGGTTCTTAAACCTACACACTCACACCTAGAGGTTGGTCAGTCTTTTTGTTTGGAGGTGGGGGGGGGGGGGGGGGGGGATGAGTGAGTGAGTGTGGGTGTGGGTGGGGGGGGGGGGGGGGGGGGGCACAGGCTTTTATTCAAGGTTCTAAAAACCTGCATGAAAATTAAGTGCATGAACAGGGCATGAGCTGAACTAACTAAAATGTAAATTAACCATTAAGTTTAACACAGTAAGTAAGTATGGGCTGTAGGAGCTGTGCAGGGTTTAGGCGGAGCCCCCCAGAGTCGCCCTGCCGTCTGTCTGTCTGTCTGTCTGTCTGTCTGTCTGTCTATCTGTCTGTCTGTCTGTCTGTCTGTCTGTCTGTCTGTCTGTCTATCTGTCTATCTGTCCGCAAGTTCCAACCCTGGGCCTTACTGGCCCCTGGCCCTGTCCTAAACCCTGGCCTCGGTATGCTGAAATCGATTCCGGTGCCATCTGTAGTTCTGATAGCCAACACTCTCCTCCAAGTTTCCGCGTCGCTTGTGACGCGTCTAGGATTTGTTTGGAAGGCGCTGCTTTTAGCACCATTGAGCCCATCGTCGATCAATGGTAGAGCTCGAAGAAACAAGAAGGTGCGGAGTTTTAATCCCTACGGGTGCGCTTCAGTGTTCGCGGTCGCTATAAACTAAGCTTTGTCCAGGTAAAGTAGCAGCCCGTTCTAATCCCTACGAGTGCGCTTTAGTATTCGCGGTCGCTGTCAACTACCATGGTAGCTTTGCCCAGGTAAAGTAGCAGCCCGTTCTCAACCGCCGTACGACAGGGCTCCCTTAATACCACGCCCCACCAGGCGTTCTCATTACTCAGAAGAGACGTCCATACACATGATCTTACCGTCATGGCTAGCTAGGGTCCAACAGGATTCCACTTCCAGGTAGGACTTGCAGTTGGGTTGATATAAGCTAAATTGGAATGATGATGACTCGAAACTCCAGATAGGGCTTGCAGTTGATACAAGCAACGCATGTGTCCAGCTAAACTAGTCAGATATTCCCCCCCCCCCCCCCCCCCCGACGATGGGGGGGGCAGTCCACTGCCAGGTAGGACTTGCAGTTGTGTTGATATAAGCTAAATTGGAATGATGATGCCTCGAAACTCCAGATAGGACTTGCAGTTGATACAAGCGACGCATGTGTCCAGCTAAACTAGTCAGATATCCCCCCCCCCCCGACGATGGGGGGGGCAGTCCACTGCCAGACAGGACTTGCAGTTGTGTTGATATAAGCTGAATTGGAATGATGATGACTCGAAACTCCAGATAGGGCTTGCAGTTGATACAAGCAACGCATGGGTCCAGCTAAACTAGTCAGATATTCCCCCCCCCCCCCCCCCCCCCCCCCGACGATGGGGGGGGCAGTCCACTGCAGGTAGGACTTGTTGTGTTGATATAAGCTAAATTGGAATGATGATGACTCGTAACTCCAGATAGGACTTGCAGTTGATACAAGCGACGCATGTGTCCAGCTAAACTAGTCAGATATCCCCCCCCCCCCCCGACGATGGGGGGGGCAGTCCACTGCCAGACAGGACTTGCAGTTGTGTTGATATAAGCTGAATTGGAATGATGATGACTCGAAACTCCAGATAGGACTTGCAGTTGATACAAGCAACGCATGGGTCCGGCTAAACTAGTCGGATGTCCCCCCCCCCCCCTGAAACTATGGGGGGGGGCAGTCCACTGCCAGGTAGGACTTGCAGTTGGGTTGATATTGGAATGATGATAACGCCTGGTGGGGCGTGGTATTAAGGGAGCCCCGTCTTTCGGCGGTAGGGAACGGGCTGCTACTTAACCTGGACAAAGCTACCATGGCGGTTGACAGGAACTGCGAACACTAAAGCGCACCCGAAGGGATTCGCACCCGGCACCTAAGTCGTTCAGGGAGCTCTGCAAAAGATCCATTCTTTGAACCGGGATAGTTGGGTTGATATTGGAATGGCACAGAAGTGAGTTGATGAGTGTTGACATGATGCTTTGCGGCTGGAGTCAAAGTAATGATATCGCCTGATGGGGCGTGGTATTAAGGGAACCCGTCGTACGCTGGCAGAGAACGGTCTACCACCTTGACTGGACCATCGCGGTTGACGACAACCTGCAACGCTCAGGGTGACCGTAGGAGGAATCGAACCCCCGACCCCTCTTCGTTTCAGCGATTTGGTGTACCACTAGACCAATCGAATCACTGAAACGGGCTTGGGCTGGAGTCATGTCATGCAAAGAGTGCACCCATTGGGCCCTACATGCCCCCACCCACCCACCCAAACACACTCACACACACCTCCCACCTCCCACCCATCCACACCTCACCCACCACACCCCTGCACCACACCCCCCACACCCATCTTCCTGTAAGGTTTCCTATACTGCGTTCTTGCGGTATTGGCCCACCTGAAAAGTAAGCAAAGAAGTGAGTTGATGAGTGTTGACATGATTTTTCAGGGCCGGAGTCATGTCATGTAAAGAGTGCACCCATTGGAACCCATTGGGACCCACATGCCCCCCCCCACACACAACACACTCGGCGAATATTTTTAAGTGTGTCAGGCCACGGGGGCAAATTTGTGGAAGGCAGGGGGAGGGGGGAGGGGGGGGGAAAATTGGGAAGGGTGAAAAAAGGGAGAAAGGAAGAGGGGGTGAAAAAAGGGAAAGGTTTGGCTGCAAAAATCAAAAGATATGGGAAGTTACATTTTTCAGGTGGGGGCAAATTTGGGGCAAAATGGGCAAACTGAAGCATACTCATAAGTGTGTAGAACATAACCAAATCACTTTCTATCTTGCTGAATCACTTTATATCATATGTATCACTGAATTTCTACATAAAAACTATCCCTTCATACTATTTCATTTTTTTTAGTCTCATTCTTACATACATCCTGCCCCCACCCACCACCATACACACACACATACATCCTACCACCCCCCCCCCTACCCCCACCACCACCACCATGCACACAGATACATCCTGCCCCCTCCCCCCACCATATACACACACACATCCTGCCCCCTCCCACCACATACACACACACATACATCCTCCCCCCTCCCCCACCTCCATACACACAGATACAACCTGCCCCTCCCCCCACCATATACACACACACATCCTGCCCCCCTCCCCCACCATATACACACACACATCCTGCCCTCCCCCACCATATAACACACACATCCTGCCCCTCCCCCACCATACGCACTGATACATCCTCCCCCCTCCCACCCACATACACAACATACATCCTGCCCTCCCCACCATCATACACACAGATACATCCTGCCCCCCTCCCCCACCATATACACACACACACATCCTCCCCCCCTCCCCACCTCATAACACACAGATACATCCTGCCCCCCTCCCCCCCACATATACACACATACATCTGCCCCCTCCCCCACCAAATATCACACACACATCCTGCCCCCTCCCCCACATATACACACACACATCCTGCCCCCTCCCCCCACCATATACACACACACATCCTGCCCCCCTCCCCACCATACGCACTGATACATCCTCCCCCCCACCCACCATACACACACATACATCTGCCCCCTCCCCACATCATACACACAGATACATCCTGCCCCCTCCCCCACCATATACACACACACACATCCTCCCCCCCTCCCCACCTCCATACACACAGATACATCCTGCCCCTCCCCCACCATATACACACATACATCCTGCCCTCCCCCACCATATAATACACACACATCCTGCCCCCCACCCCCACCATATACACACAACATCCTGCCCCCCTCCCTCCACCATATACACACAACACATCCTGCCCCTCCCCCCACCATATACACACACACACATCCTCCCCCCTCCCCACCTCCATACCACAACACATCCTGCCCCCTCCCCCCCCACCATATACACACACACATCCTCCCACCGCCCATACACACCCCCTCCCCCCCACCATATACACACACACATCCTGCCCCCCTCCCCCCACCATGATACACACACACACATCCCCTGCCCCTCCCCACCACCATACGATCACACATCCTCCCCCCTCCACCCACCATACACACACATACATCCTGCCCCTCCCCACCATCATACACACAGATACATCCTGCCCCCTCCCCCCACCATATACACACACACACATCCTCTCCCCCCTCCCACCTCCATACACACAGATACATTCTGCCCCCTCCCCCCACATATACACACATACATCCTGCCCCCCTCCCCCCACCATATACACACACACATCCTGCCCCCCTCCCCACCATATACACACACACATCCTGCCCCCTCCCCCCCTACATCACATCATCTCCCCACCCACCCCACCACACACAGATACATCCTGCCCCCTCCCCCACCATATACACACATACACACATATCCCCCCCCCCCCACACATCATACACCTGCCCCCCCTCCTCCCCCACACATCATACACATCATCCTGCCCCTCCCCCCACCATATACACACAACACATCCTGCCCCCCTCCCCCCACCATATACACACACAACATCCTGCCCCCCTCCCCCCACCATATACACACACACATCCTGCCCCCTCCCCCACCATACACACACACACATCCTCCCCCTCCCACCTCCATACACACAGATACATCCTGCCCCCTCCCCACCATCATACAGATACATCCTGCCCCCTCCCCCCCACCATATACACACACACACCTGCACATCCTCTCATCCTGGCCCCCCCTCCCACCATACACACACACAGATACATCCTGCCCCCCTCCCCCCACCATATACACACATACCTCCCCCCCCCCACCATATACACACACACATCCTGCCCCCCCTCCCCCCACATATACACACATACATCCTGCCCCCTCCCCTCCACCATATACACACACACATCCTGCCCCCCTCCCCCACCATATACACACACACACATCCTGCCCCCCTCCCCCACCATATACACACACACATCCTGCCCCCCTCCTCCCCACCATACGCACTGATACATCTCCCCCCCTCCCACCCACCATACACACACATACATTCTGCCCCCTCCCCACCATCATACACACAGATACATCCTGCCCCCCTCCCCCACCATATACACACATACATCCTGCCCCCCCCCCCCACCATATACAACACACACACATCCTCCCCCCCTCCCCCCCTCCCCACCTCTTACACACAGATGCATCTGCCCCCTCCCCCACCATATACACACCACATCCTCCCCCCATCCCCACCTCCATACACACAGATACATCCTGCCCCCTCCCCCCACCATATACACACACACATCCTGCCCCCTCCCCCCCACCACATACACACATACATCCTGCCCCTCCCCCCACCATATACACACACACACACATCCTCCTCCCACCTCCATACACACAGATAATCCTGCCCCTCCCCCCCACCCATATACACACACATCTCCCCCATCCCCACCTCCATACACACAGATACATCCTGCCCGCTCCCCCCCACCATATACACACACACACATCTGCCCCTCCCCACCATCATACACACACACATACATCCTGCCCCCTCCTACCACCATACACACACATACATCCTGCCCCCCTCCCCAACACCATACACACACGTACATACATCTGCCCCCTCACACCACCATACACACACACATTCTACCCCCCCCCCCCCCCCCCCCCCTACAACCACATGCACACACACACACATACATACATACACCCTGCCCCATCCCCCACACATATACAAACACATACATCCTCCCCCCCCCCTTCCCACCACCATACACAAAGATACATACATCCTGCCTCCCTCCACCCACCATACACACACATTAATCCTGCCCCCCCTACCCCCACCATACACACCATACACACACATATACATCCTTCCCCCTCCTCCCCTCCATAAACACACATTAATCCTGCCCCCCTACCCCCACCATACACACACATGCATACATACATCCTGCCCCCTCCACCACATACACCACATACATCTAGCCCCCTCCCCCCATCATACACTTACATATATCCTGCCCCCCTCCACCCACCATACACACACACATCCTGCCCCCTTCCCCATCATAACACATAAATCCTCCCCCCTCCCCACCACCAAACACACAGATACATCCTGCCCCCCTCCCCCCCAACCATAAACACATCCTCCACTCCTACCCACCACCATACACACAGATACATCTGCCCCCCTCCCCCCAACCATACACACACACATCCTCCACTCCTACCCACCACACACAGATACATTCTGCCCCCCACCCCACACTAGAAAAATGTGCCTCTAGCTGCATAAGGAGGCAGTGTGGGCAGTGGCCAGCACTCATGTTTGAGATGGCATTTCGTGTTCCAGGATTTGTCTTAAACGTCATGATCCCACACTTAGGGCATTCCAGGTGGTCGCACCACCTGCCTGCATCCAGAAAGAGACTAGCTCGACAGCGAGGTCCAAGCGCGCAACTGGCTCGGTCTTTAAAAAAGTCGCGACAGGCTGGAATCCAAAAGTGATGTCGCGGAATGCCACCTCCTCCGAAGCGCCCAGAGCTGCTGCTAGATTGGAGTAGAAGCTACCCCATCCCGGAACTGTATCTGGAAGGCTCCTACCGAAGGGCACTTTGAAGATGGTCTGGCCTTCGACCTGGAATTGAAGCTGGACTCCAGGCGGCCTCGAGCCCACTGGGTAGACTAGCTTAATGGGAGCCATGCGGAAACATGTAGAGGTAGTTTAATTGAAAGCGCGATGGCCAATGGAGGCTCGACAGAAATGCTCCAGTGTCGCCAGGACTTGGCGGTACGACGGCCTGTCGGGGGCCGGGGGCAAATATATTCGCCCAAGCCGACACACGTTAGAGAGCGTCCCCGACACACACACACATTTTGCAGTTGGGTTGATATAAGCTAAATTTGAACGATGATGACGACTTATTATTATTTGTTTGAATTGAATTGAATTTGAAAATTTGAAATTAATAAAATTCATGCACTCGGTGTATGCTGTTGCCTCGTTCCAAGAAATTTGTTTGAATCTATATTTGAAAATTGAACATTTATAAAATTAATGCAGGTGGTATATGCTGTTGCCTCATCCCAAGTGTTTGAATCCAGATTTGAAAATTTGAAATGCCTGAAATGCATGCAAGAGGTATATGCCTTGTCTCGTCCCAAGAAATTTGTTTGAATCCAAATTTTAACATTTGAAATGCATAAAATGCGTGCAGGTGGTTTATGCCGTTGCCTCATCCCAAGCCTCTCTATGGACCCTGACCCTGGGACCCCTGGCCCCTGCAGTGGGGGAGCCTAGCTCACCGCACCCAATCCGGGCGCTGGTGCGTGTACTAAAGCTACTAGAGGCTCGCCTTAGTAATCCGACTGATGTCTCAGCTTCTGCTCAGCTTCCTTCCACGTCAGAAATAAGGGAGGTAGCTTCCACCCAGGTCCTACCTTTCCTCGTGAGGTCGTACTGCTTGTACTGCCTGCTGCAAGGTCAACAGCCGTCGCTGAGTCTGATGCACATGTATCGCAAACTGCGGTGCAGTGCGGTACAGCAGGAACCTAGAACTCCACCCTCCTCGAGCCAGGATGCTCCGAACCCAGATGAGAGCCTGGCATACCCCTCGGCCACTCGCCTTGTTGCTCTGCTGGCGCATGAGCTGTCACTGCCAGGTGTCCTTGAGGCCACCCGGGGTATAGCTGCACACCCTGATCCTGACCACCTGGTGGCCAGATGGTGTCCCCAGCTGGCTTGGGGCCTCGATCAGCAGCAGCAGGACCAGGCCGGGCAGCAGCTAGCGCAGACAAGCTCTGCCAGTGCCAGGCTGTCATACCCCCTCAACCCCCTGTCCCTCATCGCTCTCCCAGACCTCTTCCAGGATCTGTACCTGAACTTCACCGACCAGGTGGGTGGCTGCTACTTTTCGTGGTGGTAGTGGTGGCGGAAGTGGTTGTAGTGGTGGTGGTAGTAGTAGTGGTGGTGGTGGTAGTTCAGGTGGTGCTGGCGTTGGGGGGGGGGGGGGGGGGGGGGTAGGGTGTTGTTGTCCTTGCACTTCACTGACCAGGTGGGTGGCTGCTCCTTGTCGTGGTGGTGGTGTAGTGGTGGTGGTGGCGGTAGTGGTTGTAGTGGTGGTGGTAGTGGTGGTGGTGGCGGTAGTGGTTGTAGTGGTGGTGGTAGTAGTAGTGGTGGTGGTTTTAGTTCAGGTGGTCCTGGCGTTGGGGGGGGGGGGGGGGGGGGGGGGGGAGTTGACGTTAGGGTGTTGGTGTCTTGCACTTCACTGGCCAGGTGGGTGGCTGCTCCTTGTCGTGGTGGTGGTGGTAGTGGTAGTGGTGGTGGTTGTAGTTGTGGTGGTAGTAGTGGTGGTGGTAGTAGTGGTGGTGGTGGTAGTGGTGGTGGCGGTAGTCCAGGTGGTGGTGGTAGTGGTGGTGGCGGTGGTGGTGGTAGTGGTGCTGGTAAGTTCAGGTGGTGCTGGCGGTGGTGCTGGTAGTAGTGGTGCTGGCATTGGGGGTGGGTGGGTGGGGGGATTGAGTTGGTGTTAGGGTGTTGGTGTACTTGCACTTCACTGACCAGGTGGGTGGCTGCTGCTACATTTGGTGGTGGTGGTGATGCTGATGCTGATGGTAGAGGTGGTGATGCTGATGCATGCGTGCGGTGGTGGTGGTGATTGATGCTGATGGTAGAAGTGGGGTTAAGGGCCGTGGTCGGGGCCGGGTAAGGCGGGGGGGGGGGGGGGGGGGGGGGGGGGGCACATTTAGGGGGCCAAGAGTGCCTGTGCCCATATTACTGCTCCTCACGTTTGTTCTTACTCTATGCAGTTCCGATGCAGTGTTGCCATGCAGCAACGGAATGGCGACAAATCTGCTCTCAGAACAGCTCTCGGCCCTTAGTAGAGAGTGTGGGTGGTTGGATGGCTGGAAGGGTGCAGGGAGGGTGAAAGGGGGTGGGTGGAGGGTAAGGGAAATGGTGACTGCAATTCTGGCTCCCGCTTGCTGGTGCTGACAGGCGTTCCCATTTTGAGGGGAGGGGGGGTGGGGGCCGAGAATGAGAACAGCTCTGGATCAGTTTTTCATGTGTGTGAGGTTGTTGGTGTATGTGTTATATGCTTTCTAATTTGTGTGTGAGTGTGTGTGCATGTAGGTGAGTGAGTGAGTAGGTGGGTGTGAGTGTGTGTGCATGTGGGTGTGTTTAAGTGAGTGAGTGTGTGTGGGTGTGTGGGTGTATTTGAGTGAGTGTGTGAGTGGGCGTGTGAGTTTGTGTGCATGTGGGTGTGGGAATGGAAGGTGAACAGTCGGTTGTTTACTTGCTGTACCCTCATCAGCACTCCACCTGGCCTCAGAAACATAAACTCTCATCAGCACTCCACCTGGCCTCGGGAAAACCTGTACCCTCATCAGCACCTCCACCTGGCCTCGGAAAACCTGTACCCTCATCAGCACCTCCACCTGGCCTCGGAAAACATAAACCCTCATCAGTACCTCCAACTGGCCTCGGAAAACATAAACCCTCATCAGTACCTCCACCTGGCCTCGGAAAACCTAAACTCTCATCAGCACCTCACAACCACAACCACCACAACAACCACAGGTCTGCCCCAAGTGCCATTGTAACCTCCACAACCACCACAACAAATAAAAACACCACAACCACCACAGGTCTGCCCCAATTGCCACCCCACCCCAACCAACCTTACCACCACAACACACGGTCTGCCTTAAGTGCCACCCCAACAACCTAACCAAAGACCTAAACCACAACGCACCACAGGTCTGCACAAGTGCCACGCAAGCCTGAGCAGCCTGGCATTTGCCTCATCACTGGGAAGCTGCTATGCAGCTGTCGGGGTGGCTGTGTTGATGATCGAGGGGGGGGATACCTCCACACTGTGGAACACTGTGTAGGCAACAGCATGATACTGTCACTCAAATCGACTAGGGTGAGGAAATATGTGTGGGAGTGTGAGTGTGTGGGTGTGGGTGGGTGGGTGGGTGGGTGTGTGTGTGTGGGGGGGGGGGGGGGGGATACCTGTGTGTGTGTGTGTACATGTCAGGGGGCGAGGGGGAGGGAGGGGGGGGGGGATACTTCACACCGTGGAACACTGTGTAGGCACAGCATGATACTGGTCATCAAATCGACAAGGGTGGGGAAAGATGTGTGGTGTGTTGGGGGGTGGGGGGGTCCTGTGTGTGTTTGTAGCTGTGGAAGTGTACATGTCAGGGGGGGAGGGGGGGATACCTTCACACCGTGGAGCACTGTGGGGCAACTTGTAGGTCATCCTGTCCGGTCAATCAACGAGGGTGAGAAGGTGTGTTTAGCTGGTCAGGGGGGGTACCTGTGTATGTGTGTAGCTTGTAAGGGAATAGGGGGAGGGGAGTATAGCTTTTCTTTTCAGCTACGAGCAGGCCAGCTTCTAGGCAGCTCCAGAGCTCAGACATCCCTTCAACCCAACTGAATCAGCTAGTGCTCCTGGAAGCTGATAGAGCTGCCTTTCCAGTGCTCCTGGAATATTTGGGCTTTGGTCAGTGGTAGTCTCAGGGAGCTGCATTTGGGGAGCTGCCTAGGAGCTGATGCCGGTAACTGAAAAGAAAAGCAGTGTGGCGTGGAGGGGTGTGGTGTGGGGGTGGGGTTGGGGTGGGGTGTGAACACATTGTCAGAGTTATATGACTGGTGTCATTCGGTGTCATTCTCTCACACATTGAACATGGCAGCTGAGCACCTGCGAAGGCGGGGTCTACCTGCATGGGGAGGGATAGCAGTGTAAGAGGGAGGGAGGGTTAGGGTTGTTTAGGGCCCCCTGGATGCTATGTAGCAGGCGTGTTTTTGGTTAACTACGGCATGTCTATGACAAAGTCATTCGTTCATTCCTTTCCTTTCTCTTCCTCCCTTCCTCACTCCTTCCTCCCCTTCCTTCTCACCTTCCTCACTGCCCTTCTTCACTCCTTCCTCACTCCTTCCTCACTCCCTTCCCTCCCTTCCTCACTCGCTCACCTCTCCCCTCCCCTCCCCTTCCCTCCCCTCCCCTCCCCTCCCCTCCCCTCCCCACCATTATTTCCCTCCCTCCCCCCCTCTTCCTTCCCTTCCTCACTCCCTTCCTCCCCTCCCTCCCTTTCCCCTCCCCTCCCTCCCCCTCCCTCCCCCCCCCCCTCCTTATTCACCCCCCTCCTTCTTACCTCCAATCCTTCTCCCACCCCTCCTCCCTCCCTCCGTCCTACCTCCCCTCCTAGCTTCCTTGCTTATTTTTCGAAGATAGTTTGGAGATCTGCTTGAATTCATATTTGATATCAGGCTCCAGCTCTCTAGCACAGCCACATCACCATCAGACAGTCCCCCTTCCTGGTTGATCCAAGTTCATCTACATTAGAATTTGAATTTGATTTCGTATTTGATCGAAGGCCCGAGCTCTCTTGCAAGGACGCATCACCATCCAGACAGTCCCCCGTCCTGGAATAATCACGTTCATAGCTAAATTGGAATTTGAATTTGAATTCGTATTTGAGACGTAAGGCACCAGGTCTCTAGCACAGCCACATCACATCAGAACAGTCTCCTTCCTGATGATCCACGTTCATCTACATTTGAATTTGAATTCGTATTTGATCGAAGGCCCCAGCTCTCTAGCAAAGACGCATCACCATTAGACAGTTCCCCTTCCTGGATGATCCACGTTCGTCTTAATTCGAATTTTAATTTGAATTCCTATTTGGTCAAAGGCACCAGCTCTCTAGCACAGCCACAACACCACAGAGACGTCCCTCTTTTTCTAGGATGATCCCTTTCATCTAAAATTCGAATTTGAATTTGAATTTCAGGTACTATCAATCAGGCACAGCAGGAAGGCGGATGGCCAGTCGCCCTTCCTGGATTCCCATGGGGAGGAGGATCCTGACATGCGCAGGTATGGTTAAATGTGTGTGTGGGTGCGGGTGTGTGGATAGATTTGTGTGTGCGTGGATGCATGTGTTTGTTTGTTTGTTTGTGTGGTTAGATGGGGAGGAGGATCCGGACATGCGCAGGTATGGTTGGATGTGTGTCTGTGTGTGGATGCATGTGCGTGGGTGTATGGATGGATGTGGGTGGGTGGGTGGATGGATGTGTGTTATGGATTGATGGATGCATGTATGTGTTGGTGGATGGGTGTGTGGTGGGATGGATGCAATGTGTGTGTGGTGGTTGGATTGGATGGGGAGGGAGGATCCTGACCAATGCGCAGGTATGGTTGGATGTGTGCGTGTGGAAGGTGTGGTGCGAATGTTTGTGTGTGCGCAAGGTATGGTTGGAATGTGTGTATTGATGTGTGGACGAATGTGGTGTGTGTGCGCGCAGGTATGGTTGGAGTGCATGGGGTGGTGGAGGTGGTGTGTGGATGGATGTGGGTGTGTGGATGCATTGGGTGTGTATGTTATGGATGCATGCGTGTGTGTGGTGTGGTTGGATGGGAGGAGGACACTGACAACGCGAGGTATGGTTGGATGGATGGGTGTGGGTGTGCAGAATGGATAGGTGTGGGTGATGTGTGTGGGTAGGGGGTGATGGAAGGATTGCGTGTGTTAGATGGATATGTGTGTTGTGAATGCATGTGTGTGTGTATGGAAGATGGATGCATGTGTATGGTTGGTGGAGGATGTGCGTGTGTGGATGGATTTGTTTGATGCATGTGTGTGTGGTACTCAGATTCTCTACCACTATGCTCAACTCTCTTACCGCCCTCATCTCTCTTCATCGTTTGCAGGGGCAAGCCCTTATACATAGACCGGGCCTGCTACCTCCTCCTAAGCCAATTGTGGGCCAGCTCAGCATTGGAATTCGACTCACAAATGCTTCACAACTCCAAATTGCTGGCTGGAGGTGTCATACTATCATAGTATGGGTTTAGGGTTAAAGGTTACCTTAAACCCTAAACCCACTCAACGATTGCTTCACACTCAAAAATTGCTGGCTGGAGGTGTCATACTATCTTAGTAATGCTTCACAACTCCAAACTTCTGGCTGGAGGTATCATACTATCTTGGTATGGGTTTAGGGTTTTGGTGACCCTAAACCCCAAACCTTAAACCCGACTCATAAATGCTTCACAACTCCAAGTTGGCTGCTGGAGGTGGTCATACTATCTTCGTAAGTGATAACAGGTCAAGGGCGTAGCCCAGATAGGCTAAATTAGAACTAGTGGGTGTGGGTGGGTGTGGGTGTGGGGTCTTTTCACAAGTCTTCCGGTTGAGGCGTGTATGTAGTAAGCAGTATGTTTCCGGCATGCATGCTTGGTTTGACTGCAATTGTTGTTCATGCTTGGTCACCTTGTTTGCATGTTGTTGTGTTTTGTTAGTTGACTATCACAATGCTTCACAACTCCAGGTGGATAGAAGTAGCTGTAGCTAGTACCGTGGGACAGTGGGTGGCGGTTTCAACCCCATCCTTGAACGGATGTGGCTCAAGTTTACAACTCCTGGATGGACCATCGTCATCCCCTATGACGATGTGGCTAGTAGCTTGTAGCTTACAGTGGTAGCGGTTAAACCTCATCGTGGACAGAGTAGCTAGTAGCTAGTAGCTGACAGTGGTGGCGGTTCAACCCCATCGTGGACGGATGTGGCTCAAGTTCATAACTCCCAGGTAGACTCACACAGTAAGCTAAGTAGCTAGTAGATGACAGTGGTGACGGTGTGGCTCAAATTTATAACTCCCGGGTAGACCCCTGTCCGTTCATGAGCAATCCCATCAAGGGAATAAATACTCGCGTACTTTCACGCAGTTCATGGACACCGATTGAATAAGTGTGGTTAAAACGTAGTAATGCAAATCTATCTGCTGAATTTGAATTTGATTTGAAAACGTAGAATCAAAGTAAATTGTTGAACATCGAGCTGAGGTTCTCCGCGATTGCAGAACATGCAAATTTATGCTATCCGATTTATTAAGGGACATCCAGCAAGTGTTTATTTTTCATCGAAGCCCCTCCCTGTAAATCTAGGTTTTATCTTTTTGTTTGAGAATTTGGACCTTCGTTACATTATATTGTCCCATCGACAAGGCCATTGTTGGCTCCAAGGCAAGCCCATCTAAGGCTGGCTCGCCGTCCGTCTTGGCAGTAAACATCACATGTAAAACATTCTTATCATGTACTTGATGCAATCTCTTCAACTTAAACTTTGTTACATAGCTTCAGCCAGCAATTTGGGCTGCCTCGCCGTCTTCCACAGTAAAAAAGGAACAGAAATGTATTGAATGCGCCAGATGCTAAAATATGTGAGTTGTTGACGCAACATGTGTTTAAACAAGAAAGAAAGTGGTGTATCAAAAGTACGCACTTTCCACCATGATACAGTAAGCTATGAGAGGGTTTTAATTTCCCATTTTTTTCATCATGCAACTTTGATTTAACTCGGGCTGTGTTTTGGGGGACTTGGGAGGCGTAATAGTTTCATCAAATGTAAATTGGCACTTGTTGTTTAACATAATGGGTTTTTGTTTACTTAAACTTGAACGTCCATACATAGCTTCAGCCGCAATTGGCCGCTCGCCGCCTTTGCAGTAAACACAATCACCTGGTATTACCAGAGAACTGCAAACTACGGTGGACACATCACTTTTTTCTTTCATTTTTCAAGTCTATTGTTTTCCATTCTTGAATTACAACCCGGGAGAGGGAAAAAAAGGTTGCGTTCTTCTCTTCTCAGTCCTTTACCGAACTGATTCCTACCTCCTAGGGCTACTATCGAATGGAGTGTGGATGATTGGACGCGTCTTGTGCAAGACGAATGGACTACAAAGAATACATGATACAGTACATAAATGGTACATCTGGACACATTGTGAATTTGTTGATGGCCGACGCATGTTTTCAAATTCATGTTGATCATGTACAATCACGTTAGGTAGGATAGGAGTTAACAATTGCATTACAATCAAACCCAAGAAATCAGGCATGCATCGAAGTACCAAATGCTACCTTTGCCAAAGAATACAGCTTCCCCCAGTCAGAAACAAATGTATATAATTTTATAAAGGCAGTATTGGAACGTTTCTGTAATGTAATGAAATGCATGTAGGTATGTAATAAATGCAGTATGAGATTAGAATTTTTTTAAAGAATTTGATGCAAGAAAATTTAGGCCATAGGTGGTCTGGTTGTTTTTCGGGAATTGTACAAGGTTATTGCATGTTTCGGCCCAGCCGCCAGACGTGAACGGTATGTCGCCCGTCCTCCTGAACGGTTTTTGCCAAGAATACACTCCCAGCTTCAGAAACAAATGTATAAAGCTACTGGAATTGGGGGGGGGGGGGGGGGTGGGGGGCAAGAAAGAGGGGGGTCGACTTAAGGGGGAACATTCCTTACAACAGTACACCCACACATATCCAAATACATTTTTCGAAAAAGTTGTTTCAACTTGTTATGCAGCTCAGAATTGTATCACATCTTCTGCATGCTTGGTTATATACATGCTGCTGCTTGCAACCAGACTGGGACTGAATAACTCAACTGTACAACTGCCATCGCATCTTCTACACGCGCCAATAATAATATATACAGGGTGCTGCTTGCAACCAGGCTGGGATGCTGAAATAACTCAACTGTAAACTGCATCGCATCTTCTACACGCAGCACTTATACTATACAGGTGCTGCTTGCAACCAGCTGGGATCTGAAATAACTCAACTGTACAACTGCATCGCATCTCTACACGCAGCCTTTATATATACAGGGATGCTGCTTGCACCAGGCTGGGATCTGAAATAAATGAACTTACAACTGGCATCGCATCTTCTGCACGCAGCCTCATATACAACGGTGCTGCACTGGTGCTTGCAACCAGGCTGGGATCTGAAAATAAATGTAACCTACAACTGCATCGCATCTCTGCACGCAGCCTCATATACACGGTGCTGCACTGGTGCTTGCAACCAGGCTGGGATCTGAAAAATGAACCTTACACGCTCGCATCTTCTGCAGCAGCCTCATATAACACGGTGCCGCACTGGCTTGCAACCAGGCATGGGATCTGAAATAAATGACCTTACAACGCATCGGCATGCTTCTGCACGCAGCCTCATATACACGGTGCTGCACTGGTGCTTGCAACCAGGCTGGGATCTGAATATAAATGAACCTTACAACTGCATCGCATCTTCTGCACGCAGCCCATATACACGGTGCTGCACTGCGTGCTTGCAAACCCAGGCTTGGGATCTTGAAATTAAATGAACCTTACACCCCTGCATCGCATCTTCTGCACGCAGCCTCATATACACGGTGACTGCACTGGTGCTTGCAACCAGGCTGGGATCTGAAATAAATGAACCCTTACAACTGCATCGCATCTTCTGCACGCAGGGCCTCATATACACGGTGCTGCACTGGTGCTTGCAACAGGGCTGGGGATCTGAAATAAATGAACCATACAACTGCATCGCATCTTCTGCACGCAGCCTCTATACACGCGTGCTTGCACTGGTGCTTGCAACCAGGGTTGGGATCTGAAATAAATTGAACCTTGACAACTGCATCGCATCTTCTGCACGCAGCCTTCAATAACGGTGCTGCACTGGTGCTGGCAACCAGGCTGGGATCTAAATAAATGAACCTTTACAACTGCATCGGCATCTTCTGCACGCAGGCCTCATGATACCCCACGGTGCTGCACTGGTGTGAAACCAGGCTGGGATCTGAAAAAATGAACCTTACAACTGCATCGCAATCTTCTGCCACGCAGCCTCGTATACACGGTGCTGCACTGGTGCTTGCAACCAGGCTGGGATCTGAAATAAATGAACCTTACAACTGCATGCGCATCTTCTGCACCCAGCCTCATATACACGGTGTGCACTGGTGCTTGCAACCAGGCTGGATCTGAAAATTAAATGAACCTTACAACTGATCGCATCTTCTGCACGAGCCTTCATATACACGGTGCTGCACTGGTGCTTGCAAACCAGGCTGGATCTGAAATAAATGAACCTTACAACTGCATCGCAATCTCTGCACGCAGCCTCATAATACACGGTGCTGCACTGGTGCTTGCAACCAGGCTGGGATCTGAAATTAAATGAACCTTACAACTGCATCCATCTTCTGCACGCAGCCTCATATACATGGATGCATGCACTGGGTTGCTTTGCAACCCAGGCTGGATCTGAAATAAATGAACCTTACAACTGCATCGCATCTTCTGTACGCAGCCTCATATTAACGGTGCCACTGTGCTTGCAACCAGGCTGGGATCTGAAATAAATGAACCTTACAACTGCATCGCATCTTCTGCACGCAGCCTCATATACACGGTGCTGCACGTTGTGCTTGCAACCAGGACTGGATCTGAAATAAATGAACCTTTACAATGCAATCGCATCTTCTGCACGCAAGGCCTTCATATACACGGCTGCTGCACTGTGCTTGCAACCAGGCTGGGATCTGCAAATAAATGAACCTTTACAACTGCATCGCATCTTCTGACGGCAGCCTCATAATACACGGCGCACTGGTGCTGCAACCAGGCTGGGATCTGAAATAAATGAACCTTATCAACTGCCATCGCATCTCTCACGCAGCTGCATATACACGGTGCTGCACTGGTGCTTGCAACCAGGGCTGGGATCTGGAATAAATGAACCTTACAACTGCATCGCATTCTTCTGCACGCAGGCCTCATATAACACGGTGCTGCACTGGTTTGCTTGCAACCAGGCTGGGATCTGAAACAAATGAACCTTACAACTGCAATCGCGATCTTCTGCACGCAGCCTTTCATATACACGGTGTGCACTGGTGCTTGCAACCAGCGGGATCTGAAATAAAGAACCTTACACTGCATCGCATCGTTCTGGTACGCAGCCTCATATACACGGTGCTGCACTGGTGCTTGCAACCAGGCTGGATCTGAAATAAATGAACCTTACAACTGCATCGCATCTCTGCACGCAGCCTCATATACACGGTGCTGCACTTGGTCTTGGCAAACCAGGCTGTGATCTAAATAATGAAACCTTTACAACTGCATCGGCTCTTTCTGCACGCAGCCTCATATACACGGTGCTGCATTGGTGCTTTGCAACA
>JAJSRW010000167.1:0-25978 GCA_022414725.1 Microglena sp. YARC | reverse complement strand
TCTCCATTTGTGGGCCTTTCCCTCTTCCTGTGGCTCTACCTTCTTTGGCCTCTCTGGGTTGTTTGTCTTTTGTTCCCGTCCTCCTTATGTCCCTCTAGCTCAACACACCAGTAGTGTTTGTTCTCGTCCCTTTTAGCTGATCCCTTAGCCGTTACTTGTCTGTTTTCTTGGTCGGATCTGGTTTTTCCTTTTTGGTCACCATTAAGGGCTTGAGGGTATTTATCAGGTTGCGCCTTTTTGTTTCTTCCGGTTCCCCCCTTTGTGTAAAAATTAACAAAAATTACTTATAAAAATCAAGAAAGGTTGGCTCTGACGCTGGAGCAGAGCGTTGGATGCGTCACACATGCAACAGTCTTAGCTCTTCGGCAACGAAGAAGGATTGAACTTGGTTTAATGTTTCCATTTTATTGTGTCATATTGCATATGACACATACGAGCCCTGTCCAAGGGTACATGTGAGATTGTGGGACGCAGCCACTGGATCTGCTACAGGGTGAGATGACTATAGGGGCAATGTGCTTAGGTAGGGCGTGGCAGCCTTGCCAAAGGGATGCACTTGAAGTAGAAGTTCCAGCCCAGTCTCGCTATGTGAAAGCCAAGTGAGGCAAAAGAGGGTGCTAAGACACACATAATCAGCAGCCTATCAAAAAAGCGGGGGTGCAGGTTCAAAGGGTGCAGGGCTTCCAAACGGGTGCAGGTTCAAGAGTGAAGGGTTCCAAAGGGTGAAGGGTTCAAAGGGATTGGGCGCAAGGGCATTCACTTAAGAGGACACAACCACCTGGGTGAAGAGGTGTCTAAAAGGGCTGGTCAATGGAGGTGTCAAGAGGGGTGAAAGCAGATTCAAAAAGGTGATGGAGAGGGTTGCAAACGGGTGAAGGGTCAGAGGGTGAACAAAGGGTTTCAAAGAGTTGAAGGGTTCAAAAGGGAGTGAAGGCGGATATCAAAAGGGTGAAAGCGAGACTCTCAAAGGGTGAGAAGGGGTATCAAAGGGGTCGAAAGGGTTCAAAGGGGGAAGGGTTCAAAGGGTTAGGGAAGGGTTCAAAGGATTCAAAGGATGAAGAGTTCAAAGGGATGGACGGAGCTTCCAAGAGTGCAAGAGATGCAAAAGAGAGGTGCGGCCGATAGAGCAAGAAAAAAGGTGCAGGGGTGTACCAGCTTGCAAGTGTGCAAAGGGTTACGTCTGATTCCCCTCAGGGTATCTAAGGAAGAGAAGAAGGACCTATGAGAGGCGCATAGACATTACCCTCAAAAGTCACCGGATCCAGAGGCACCGGACTTGAATTAAGACGGTGATAAGCATCAAGTGAGGTCAACTCTCTTTGAGCCCTTCATCTCGATTCACTCACAAAAAAGTGAAACGCAACTGTCGATCTCAGCGCAGAATAGGTGGGAACGCTGCATCCTTCCGTCTTCCCTCAGGAGATTTGGCCCCTGCCACCCTCTCGTTTGCTGACGATGGCAAGCACTTTGTCCTCAAACCCAGCACAGAGGGCCTATCATCAAAGTAGCATCTACTCGTAGCAATTCGGGTGGCTTACCCGCCCAGCTGTCCCAAGACCCGTTCTTCATACTTCTGAACTGTCCCCAACATACCCCTCCCTGCAGATCTGGACCCCGCCCTTGGCACCCATCACTTGACTTGGCTACCACCTCCATCCCCCCGAGACACACCTCACAGATTGCTGGGCGTGCCGTTCGGTGCAGAACTTCGCCCTTTGGCTTAAGGTCTGACAGACCGGGCCGGTACCAGCACATGCCCAATAGCCATCTCACGTTGCAGGCGGGCGTCCATGGAGCCTCTCACCGCAAATGCATCCATTTTATTCGCGTCCAAAGGGGCGCATGGTGCTATGCAATTACGGTCCCTCTGCTTGGCAAGTAGTGCGCAACGTTTCTTCAGGCCCTCCTCTCAATGCGCGGAACCAGCGAGGCTAAGGCCCACATCTCGGCGGGGAAAGAGCTATCCATTTGGCGAACGGCTGGAGACCAAGTTCGCGGGAAGTGAGGACAGCATACCGCCAGGGGCTCTGCTCCATGAGAGGAGAGGGCATGAAGTGCACAGTCAGTTGGCCGAAATTCTCAGCTCTAGCGCGTGGCAAGATGCACTTTGTGTTGAGCTCCGTTGTCTTAACTGTCTAGATGCACGTTCGCAGGAGAGACGGAGGAATGTTTCAAACCTTACGTGACGACGAGATACCCTCGTTGCCCTGAGAGTGTCCCCTGGAGGCACGCTAGTCACCTTGGTTTTGGAACAAGGCGTGTGTGCTTCCAGGGCTTTTATGCGACGGAATATACGGAAGGGAGGCTTGCTGTACCCATCTTCGCTTTCTGTTGTCTCGCACAGGTTGTCGTGTGTCCACAGTGGATGGATTATTGGGCTGTGCCAAGGTCACTAGCCATTGGCTGCGGCTGCGTATACGTTTACTACATGTCGTCACCCGCACACTTGTCGGACGCGCAGGGTCGTACCGTCACGAGATATCAGTCTGCGTGGCATGTGCGCCCCTCTCTCTCCAGCCGTCGGAGCCAGATTGGATACGCGCATGCGCGCTGATGTGTGAGTCGCATCTCCCCAGCATGCATTTCTAGATGGACAGTCGGCGCTCAGGATCACCACCAACTCTGGTACTACTCCGGGGGAAAGTGGCAGGAGGCTTTGTCTCGCTGGCCCTGAACATTGACTAAGTTCCCAGTGTACAGTCATTGGTATATCCACTTGGTAGTAACGGGTGGACCGTGTCGATAGAGCAGAGTAGGGCGCAAGGCCGATCGAGACATTCTTTCTCGGCCGCCCGACGCTGCAAGATACGCGTGACCCCATCCACGCACGGACTACAACATCCTACTGCGAACAACTCACGTCCGTCCTCTCTGTCGAGGCAAACACCCCCTCCTTTTCCGTCCATTGGCCTATCAGCCCTCAACCAAGTGCTGCTCAATCCCAACACTTCTCGTGCACCGTCTCAAGTGACATCTGCTAGCTTCAATCACAACAGAGCTCACCTCCCTCCCGCTTGCTGTCCAAGACCTTTCGACTTCATCCTCTCCTCCATGCCAGACCCCTTGGCGGTATGCTGTCCTCCTTCCTGAACTTCCCACCTCCCAAATGGAAGCTCTTTCCCGCATTGTTGGCCCCGCTGGCGTCCCCTTGCAGAGGGCCAGATCCCCTCACTGGAGAAGACCGTCTTTGGGAGGTCTGGCCCTCTGGCCGGATTACCCCTCTCACCCTTTGGAACGTCCTCTTCAGTCTTCTGATCCGGTGACTGTTTGGAGGGTGCAATGTTTATTTGGCCCCCCCTTCATAGGCTCTTTTTTCTTAGTAGTCCTAGCCCCTTCTCTGGGCCTTCCTCTGGTTTGGCTTCTTCTTGCCTCTTCTGGTTTGTTTGTTGTCTTTGTTCCCCGTCCTCCTTTTCCCTTAATCGTGAACCAGAGTGGTGTCCGTCCCTTAGCTAGCCTTAGCGTTCTTGTCTTTTTCTTTGGTCTTTCTCCTTGGTCACAAAGGCTAGGTTTTAGCAGTGCGCCTTTTCCTGGTTCCCCCCTTTGTAAAAAATAATAAAAAAAAAAAAAAAAAACTTCTTGGCGGAGAAGGCGCTGGTCGGTAATGCCAAAGTTAGCCTGGAAGATGAACTTGGAAGCCAAGCATTGCCATTAGCAAACATGCGCCCTTCCAATACATTGAGATTTTTGCGAGAGCCATGGATTTGCTGCACGAGATGCTATGGGGCATGCTGGCTAGGCTGCAGCCCTTTGCAAAGGGTTTTGCAAAAGGGATTCAGCCTGTGCCAAAGGGTTGCAAAGGGTGCAAAAGGGTTCCAGCCTTGCAAAGGTGCAGGGTTCAAAGGGTGCAGGTTCAAAGGGCTGCAGGGGTTCAAAAGAGTGAAGGGTTCAAAGGGTGAAGAGTGCCAAAATGGTGCAGGGTTCATAACGGTGGGGCTTCATAAAAGGGTGAAGGGTTCAAAGAGGTGATCAGGGCTTCAAAGGTGAAGGGTTTCAAAGGGTGCAAGGGTTCCCAAAAGGGCAAAGGTTCAAAGGTGAAGGGCTTTTCAGAAGGGTGAAGGGTTCAAAGGGGTGAACGATGTCAAAGGGTGAAGGGTTCGCAAAGGGTGAAAGGGTTCAAAGGCCGTTTTCAAAGGTCGAATGAGTGCAAAGGGGTGAAGGGTTCAAGGGTGCAGGTCGTTCAAAGGGGTGCAGGGTGCAAAGGATGCAGGGTTACAGCCTTGCAAAGCGTGCAAAGGGTTCCCTCAGGGTGGGGCCTTGAGCTGTAATCAATGCCGGCTCATTCATCTAATCTTTGATTGCCCTTTCATCACCTACAACAACCAACTGAGATCTTGTGGCAACTTGCAATCCTTCCGTCTTCCCTCAGGAGAGTTGGGCCCCTGCCACCTCCTCTGGTCTTGCTGACGATGGCAAGCACTTTGTCCTCAAACCCAGCCACAGATGGGCCTATCATCAAGGAGATATACGTCGTAGCCAATTCGGCTGGCTTACCCGCGCCCGTCTGTTCCCAAGACCCGTCTTCTGCCTTCTTGAACTTCCCCCAGCATTACCCCTCCCTGCAGATCTGGACCCCGCCCTTGGCACCCATACTTGAACTGGCTACCACCTTCCATCCCCCAGACACACCTCACACGATTGCTGGGCGTGCCGTTCGGTGCAGACCCACTGCCCCTTTGCAAGGCTGCAGCCTACCAGCCAAAAAAAAAAAAAAAACACATTTTTTGGGGGGGGGGGGGCCCCCATAGCATCTCAACGTTCACGTGCAGCAGCTCCATGGCTCTCACGACAATCTCAATGTTATTGGAAGGGCGCATGTTGCTCTATGCAATGGCTTGGCTTCCAAGTTCATCTTCCAGGCTAACTTTGCATCACCACCAGCGCCTCTCCGCTCGCAGCCCAGTCTTGACAATCTTCTCTCAATGCCGTTTTTGTGCACACCTCTAGCCTGCAGGAGGAGGTAATCACCACGTCCAGGACACCTCTTCCCCCGCTTCGGGACAGCCGTCTTCCTTTCAATCGAGGAGGGCTTGCTGTACGGCCCATCTTGCTTCCCAACTCGGCTCTTACGCACTATGGCAGTGGCCAAGACCACATGGCTCCTCTTCAGTTACACAGTGTACCCCTGGCAGCACTCTACCGTCACGAGAATCATTTTCTCGGGGCTCGTGCGCCTTCCTCCAGGTCAGCCAAGGTGGATACCATCCCTGGTTACCGCCCCCGTCTTCTGTGGACATCGCCTCAATCACCACACACTTGGCCCGGGAAAGTGACGAGGCTTTTCCTCTCCTGCTGAACATTTGCGTAGTAATTATCGCTCCGCCCATTGCAGTGACCCCAATCCATCCTACTGGGAAACCACCTTCAACAACACCCCTCCTTTTCCGTGTCCATGCCCATCACCTCAAACCAAGTTGCTCTCCTCCCAAGCACTTCTCGTGGCAACCCGCTCTCAAGGACATCTGCTCAGCTCGATCAACGAACGAGGCTCCACCCCCTCCCGCTGCTGTCCAAGACTTGACTTTCATCCCTCTCCTCTCTGCCAGATCTTTCCTGGCGGTATTGCTGTCCTCCCTTCCTGAATCTTCCACCTCCCAAATGGAAGCTCTTTCCCGCTGTGGCGCCTGCTGGGTCCCCTCTGCAAGAGGGCCAGATCCCCTCACTGGAGAGGACCGTCTTTGGGAGGTCTGGCCCTTCTGGCCGGTTACACCTCTAACACGCTTCCTGCCCTTCCCCCCAAAGGACACCCCAACGGGCTGCCTTCATCACCTACGCAAGAAACCTCGAGAAGCATGGTTACGGGCAGGACTTTGAGGAAGCAGCTGATCCAGCAGCTGCCTCCCCCCCACCAGAGGCAAGAGCTCTTAGGAACACCCTGGCTGGTTTGGTCTTTGGGAAGGACCTCCAACTGGACCCAAACAACCATGGGTCTCCACCGTCGCATTGATGGATGATACTGGGAGGTGAACCTTCTTGAACTCTCTGTGCGCTCAAGCACGGCAGGCCCTTCTTTAGCCAACATTATCATGCAAACAAAGCCCCAGTTCCCATCATTTTTCTCTGTGCCAAAGAGGGCTTTAATACCGAGAACGTGCTGCTTTGGCCCAGGCTGTGGAGCATTTCTACCCACCCCTGCCTACACCTTGGACACTGCTCATCGCCTAGCATCTAACCCTGACCTGCGAGGCCTCCGTGGTCTTGAATACGATGGATTGCCTCAGTCAACAGAGAGAGCGCATTGGGTTGTCGTTGTCACCCTTTTCCCAGTCCCCTCTCCTGAAGACCTCGCCCACAAAACGCTTGGGGTGGACTCTTACAACGTGTCCGCCCCCTCCGTCCAGGCCCAGCGGAGAGAACTGCTCAAAGACACCAGACGAAGCCTCAAGTCTCCCCTCCCTTCTACCGTGGCAGGGCTTTTTGCAGGTGTGGGTACGCAGCGTTTGCTGAACAAGACTCTCCGCTCGTCCGTCCTTATACCATCACTTTTTTTTTTTTTTTTTTTTTACAAAGGGGGGGGAAGCAGGAAAAGGCGCAACTGAAGTGTTGTAAAACCTAGCTTTCTTGTGACCAAGGAGAGAAAGACCAAAGAAAAAGTCAAGAACGGCTTAGGGACATGCTAAGGACGGACACCCCTGGGCGACGTAAGGGACAAGGAGGACGGGAAACAGAAGACAAACAAACCAGAGAGGCAAGGAAGAAGCCAAAAACAGGTAAGCCCAAGAGAAGGGGCTAGGACTACTAAGGAAAAAAGACCTATTGAAAGGGGGGGGCCAAAACATTTGCAACCTCTAAATGTCACCGGATCAGATGACTGAAAGAGGAGATGCAAACTAAGGAGGACTAAAAGGAAAAATACATGCAAGAAACTAAGAGTAAAAGGGGGGGTGGTACATGAAGGGAGGGTGGGGGGGACTAAGTAAGGCAACTGAGGAGAAGGAAGGAGGCAAGCTAAGGGTGGGGAAACTGAACTAGGGGAAGCAAAAAAACTAAGGGAGAAAGAAAAGCAGGGAGGCAACCAGAAAAGAAGAAAGACAACTGGAAGACAAAGCGAAACCCTAAAAGACTGGGTCTGGGCATGGTTAACACTTACCTTGCAACAGGAATGGAAGACAGAGACAGTATCAAGATCTAGATCTTGATCTGGATCTTAGCGCAGATCTGGACCTTGATCTTGGTCCAGATCTAGCCCCAGATCTGGAACGTTGTCGAGTGCTGTGTCCAAATCTGGAACCTGATCACTGAATCTTTTGGCAGGGTCTTGATCTGGGCTTGGGCTGGATCTAGGTCAGGGTCAAGATCGGGGCCTAGAGCTGGGGCTTGGGCTGGACCTAAGTCAGGGTCTAGATCAAGGTCTAGATCAGGGTCTAAATCAGGGTCTAGAGCTCGGCCATTGATACCTTCTGCAAGGGCTGCATAACTAGGGGGGAGGGGACGAGGGAGGGATGTGAGCAGAAGATCCTGGTTAGCCTGGTTGATGTGAGGGTTTGGACGATACAGTCCAAAGGAGGAATCAGCACTATAAAAGTCCCGGGCATACTCCAGTCCTATGTTGACTCCTATTAATTGAAGAGAGGTCAGCCACTGAAAGGGGGTGATTGGGGGTGGCCCTGGAGGCTGGATAAGCTTGTTGTGGACTTTGGGGTGAGGGGAACAGGAAAGGTGGTGGAAGTAGAAGGAAGATGAATCCCCAAAAGTGTGCTCAAGGATAGGTAGAGCTTTGAGCATTGGAGCAAGGAGTTGCTGCCAAGCGAGTGTTGCTGCTAATGCCTTAGCCTTGGCTATGTTGAGGGCGTGCCAGGAAAGAAATTGCATCGGGGGAGAAATGCACCTGTGAGAATTTTCCCTGCCGGGCGTCGTCGTCCTCTGCTAAGCGGGCGGCACGCTGGCGGGCACGGCGATGCTTCTTGTAAATGGCCCAACTGCTGGTGCGAATAACTTCCTTCATGTTGTCCCATTTTGTGACGATGTCTGAATCGGGTAAGAGGTTTAGGAGGAGGGATTTGTTAGAATATCAGTTAGCACTTGCCTTGTGATATTTGATTATGTCGGACTAGACCTTCTGTCATGCTAATTAGGTAAAGGCAAAACGCTGCCCCCAGGGGGAATCGAACCCTTGTCGAATCTCCGTATAGCTCATGGCCTTACACCACTGAGCCAGTAGTACTATGCTGTGCTGTGTTTTGTAAGTATGAGATAGCACTCCGCGCTCGTGGCCAACCGGGTTGTTACCGCCCCGATGGCCGGTTTAGGGATGCTTCGGCGGTAGCTACTGAAGGAATCTACGGTGGAATCTTCCCAAAGATGCCTTCCGTAGATCCAGTCCTCCGAACAGTATAAAAGGGGACTCACGAGAGCAGAGTAACCACTTACTCTCTCTTTGGTCCCCAGGTAAGACTTTACTGTTCTGACTGCCATTACTGCGTCTCTTGCTATGATCTTTGGTGCTTCCAGAAAGCTGAGACTCGCGCGCATCTGTTTCGCAGCGCATCTGACCGAGCGAATCTGTTCGCGCGCACCTGACTGCGCGCATTTGTTCAAAGCTAGTTGTTTAGCTTTGTTTGCAGCTCTCTCTTCCTCATCTGCTTTGATAGCTCTGACACTTAGTCCTAATTGCTTTGCTTAGATATTGAAGGCTCTTTCGCCTGCTTGTACATTGCCTGTTTCCCACTTGTCAGTTCTAAGGCATTCGCCTCTCTTTGTAGTTGTTTTATTTCTGAATGTAATGACCACTTACTCTCTCTCTGGTCCCCAGCCTATTTATTTTACAGGGTTATGGGCTCATCGCGCTAAAGTGCTGGATTGCACCCCACTGCGGATTTGAATTGGAGCTGGCTGGATTGCCCCTCCTTTTAGCTGGACTGCTTTGTTGTGCTGGACTGCACAGCCCCCCTCTTCTTCAGCTCCTAGTACTGTGCTGGACTGCATAGTTGTCTGAAGCTGGACTGCTCCATCTTTTTTGCTGGACTGCAAACCCCCCTTTTGCAACCTTCTCTACCTCATCCATCTGCTTTACAATGGGAGGACACAAGGGTTCTCTATGCCCAAGTTGGATGACAAACAATTATGGGGTCTGGAGTGTTAGGGATGATGGCATGCCTTGCCTTGAAGAAGGTGTCCAAGGCTATTTCAGAGACACGGTGGACCCTGAGGATGATCTGCAAAGCAAGGATCCTTGCTGGTCATTCAGGTGAAGGATCACCTCCTGCCTTCATCAAGAATGAGAAGACTGCCAAGGGCATGTGGTTGAAGCTTGAGGAGCTGCACAAGAACAAGTCCAGGGCTCCGCTTTGGAATCTAATGCGCCGAGAGCTGGCGGCAACTGAAGAAGGAGCCCAAGGGAAGACTGTAGCCAAGTACACTGCCGTGCGGAGTCACTCAGGGAATCAGCTTGCAGCAGCGGGGATACCACCTCTTCTGCTGACCTGATCAGCAACTATGTTGAATGGACTGCCTAAGGAGTTTGACACAGCAGTCCAAATCCTGGAGGCAGAGGACACTCGGATCTGGAGTGATTGTCCTGGCACAGACTCTTGATTGCTGAAGCAAGGATGAGTAGGAAGGATGATCGTACTAGAGCTGAGGACCACGGCTCTGCTCTTGCTGGACATGGCGGCACCCCCCCATCGCGTCCAGGTCAGGCTCGTCCGGGTCAGACCGACGGACAAGGACAAGAGGACCTGCTACTACTGTTGGTAACGCGGGTCACATTGCAAAGGATTGTCGCAAGAAGAAATCTGACAAAGCCTCCGGGAAGTATACTCCCAAGACCCAGCCGGGTAACAACGCCACAGTCGCCACTGCCTTCAACCTGCTCGGGTGGCACTGCTGCACTCACTGATGAGGACTTGCCCCCTTTGATTGGTGAAGTGACTTGGATGCTGGACTCAGGTGCTTCCCACAACATCACGGGGGACCGCGATCTGCTTGTGAACATCAGACACCTGGATACACCACTCCAATTCAGGTTTGCTGACGGAGTGGGACATCGGGCAGAGTACGCTGGCGACGTCTTCCTGGAATCTGTAAATGGAGAGTATGTTCAGCTGCAGCCATGTCCATTATGTCCCTGCATCTGCCAGAAATCTGATCTCCCTCTCAAGCGTTATCGCGGAACGGAGCTCAGATAGATACTGGGACGACACAGCGTTGTATCTTTGCCAAGAATGATGTGGCGCCATCGAAGCGGTTTGCATCAACGGCGTGTCGTATGAGGTGGAGGAGATGGTGCCGAGGCAGACATGCCAGTTGCTCCTCTTTTTTACTGACGGTACTGTGTGCGCTGCAGTTGAGACGCCGGAGCTTTGGCATGCCAGGTTTGGTCATCTGGGGATTGACAAACTTGGCCACTCTGCAGGCCAAGCAGATGGTACATGGCATGAAGGTAGAAGCTGAGGCATTCAAGGACTTCAGGATCCCTGCGAGGCTTGCGTGCTGTCGAAGCAGACCCGCGATCCTTTTCCTGCCAGTAAGTCAGCACCTGTGAAGGGATTGCTTCATGTGGACCTATGTGGTCCTATCACACCTGCCTCTCTAGGGCAGAGCAAGTACTTCCTGGGTGTGTTTGGAGGACCACTCCAGGTACAGCTTTGTCATCATGCTGAAGACCAAGGACCAGGCATCAGCAGCCCTGCATGACCTCATTCTCATGCTGCAGACTCAACATGGCATCACTGTCAAGATAGTGCGCTCGGACAGAGGAGGAGAATTCTGCAATGGTGAACTCGCTGCCTTCTTTGCTTCCAGAGGGATTGTCCATCAAACCACAGCCCCTTACAGCCCCGAGAGCAATGGCGCGGCGGAGCGTTTGAACAGGACCCTAATGGAAAAAGGTTAGGGCCCTCCTGCTTCACAGTGGTGCCCCCTTCTAGCTTTGGGCTGAGGGCCTACAGACAGCTAACACCTTAAGGAATGCCTCCCCAGTCAGTGGCCGGGAGCTTACGCCTCACCAGCTGCTGACAGGGTCAGTCCCAGAAGTATCCCACTTCAAGATTTTTGGGTGCAAGGCCTTTGCCCATGTGCCCAAGCTGAAGCGGCGCAAGCTGGATGCTGTAAGCAGACCAGGTTGTCTTCATTGGGTACGAGGCCAACTCCAAGGCATACCGGATCCTGGATCCAGACGGCAAGACTGTGCGTGTGGCTCGAGATGTTACCTTCCATGAGGGTGCCTTCCCGTACAACACGCCGACGCCACACCGGCCCATATGAATGATGAGCCACTGTGCATTGGTAGACATCAAGCTGGAAACCTGATGAGGAACCAGTTAGTGCACCTTCTGGCACCTCACCAGCGGCAACCACTACCCCGACGGATGAAGCTGACAGTGAGGACGAAGACTTACCCCCTTTGCACATGGATACTGACTCAGATGAGGAAGATGAGGACATTGCTCCACTGCCTACTCAAGATGCACCTCCTCCGCGGCGATCATCCAGACTCAGGCAGGCACCTTTCAGAGTGGTGGGCCACCTCAGCTGCTGTTGTTGAACTTCAGCCTGAGCCAGTGTCTGTGAAGGAAGCTCTCGCAGGTCCCGAAGCTCAGCAGTGGGAAGCTTGCAATGGATGAAGAGTATGCAGCTTCTGCTCCACAATAAGACTTGGGAGGTTGAGGACAGACCCCCTGGAACCCATGTACTCCCCTGTCAAGTGGATCTTCAAGAGGAAGCGAGACGCTGCCGGTAACATCGAGCGCTACAAGGCTCGCCTGGTAGTTGTTGGATGCAGGCAGCGGGAGGGGTCTCGCACTACAATGAGATATATGCACCTGTAGGGAAGCACGCAACTCTGCGCCACTCTCTTGGCTGTCACAGCTCACCGCGATCTTGAACTGCATCAGCTGGACGTTGCCAACGCGTTCCTCAATTGGGGAACTGGAAGAGGATCTGTGGATGCAGCAACCTCCAGGTTTTGCAGTTGGGGGAAGCGACCGCGCATGCCATTTGCGCAAGACTATGGTCTGAAGCAGAGCCCCCGTGCTTGGTATGCAAACTTGCGCTCCCAGCTGGAGGCCATTGGCTTTAATGCCTCTGTGGCCGACCCTGGATTGTTCATCATGATGGCTGGCTCTGGTGACTGGACCTATGTGCTCATCCATGTCGACGACATCCTGATTGCCGGTTTAGCGGAAGGAGTCACACTGGTGAAAACCAAAGCTGGCTGAAGTCTTCAAAATCAAGGACATGGGGAATCCTCCTTCTACCTTGGTATGGACATCATCAGGGACAGAGGGATGAAGAAACTCCTCTTGACTCAGAAAAGGTATGTGGCTGACTTCATGGACAAGTTTGCCTCACATGCCAAGTCAAAGAAGGTGCCACTATCCCCAGCCACCAAGCTGACCAAGGCAGGAGAGCCTATGGACCAGACTGTTGTGAGCTACAGCGAGATCATTGGGTCTCTGATGTATCTTGCAGTGTGCACCAGGCCTGACCTCTCACAGTCAGTGGGAGCTTTGGCCAGATACATGGCAAACCCCACTGAGGACCACCTGGCTGCTGCAAATGTTAGAATATCAGTTAGCACTTGCCCTGTGATATTTGATGTCGGACTAGACTTCATGTCATGCTAATTAGGTAAAGGAAAAACGCTGCCCCCAGGGGGATTCGAACCCTTGTCGAATCTCCGTATAGCTCATGGCCTTACACACCGAGCCAGTAGTACTATGCTGTGCTGTGTTTTGTGAGTACGAGATAGCGCTGGTGGCCAACCGGTCGTTACCTGAGTGCCCGATGGCCGGTTTAAGGATGCTTCGCGGTAGCTACTGAAGGAATCTACCGGTGGAATCTTCCAAAGATGCCTTCCGTAGATTCCCTCCCGAACAGTATAAAGGGGACTCACGAGAGCAGAGTACCACTTACTCTCTCTCTGGTCCCCAGGTAAGATTTACTGTTCTGCTGCCATTACTGCGTCTCTTGCTATGATCTTTGGTGCTCCAGAAAAGCTGAGACTCGCTGCGCAATCTGTTCGCGCGCATCTGACCCGAGCGAATCTGTTCGCGCGCACCTGACTGCGCGCATTTGTTCAAAGCTAGTTGTTTAGCTTTGTTTGCAGCTCTCTCTTTCTCTCTGCTTTGATACTCTGACACTTAGTCCTAATTGCTTTGCTTAGATATTGAAGGCTCTTCGCCTGCTTCTTGTACATTGCCTGTTCCCACTTGTCAGTTCTAAGGCATTCGCCTCTCTTTGTAGTTGTTTTATTTCTGATGTAATTACACTTACTCTCTCTCTGGTCCCCAGCCTATTTATTTTACAGGTTATGGGCTCATCGCGCTAAAGTGCTGGATTGCACCCCACTGCGGATTGAATTGGAGCTGGCTGGATTGCCCCTCCTTTTAGCTGGATTGCTTTGTTGTGCTGGACTGCACAGCCCCCCTCTTCTTCAGCTCCTAGTACTGTGCTGGACTGCATAGTTGTCTGAAGCTGGACTGCTCCATCTTTTTGCTGGACTGCAAATCCCCCTCTGCAACCTTCTCTACCTCATCCATCTGCTTTACAATGGAGGATACAAGGGTCTCTATGCCCAAGTTGGATGACAACAATTATGGGGTCTGGAGTGTTAGGATGATGGCATGCCTTGCCTTGAAGAAGGTGTCCAAGGCTATTTCAGAGGACACGGTGGACCCTGAGGATGATCTGCAAGCAAGATCCTTGCTGGTCATTCAGGTGAAGGATCACCTCCTGCCCTTCATCAAGAATGAGAAGACTGCCAAGGGCATGTGGTTGAAGCTTGAGGAGCTGCACAAGAACAAGTCCAGGGCTCGCTTGAATCTGATGCGCCGAGAGCTGGCGCAACTGAAGAAGGAGCCCAAGGAGACTGTAGCCAAGTACACTGCCCGTGCGGAGTCACTCAGGGATCAGCTTTGCAGCAGCAGGGGATACCACCTCTTCTGCCTGACCTGATCAGCACTGTGTTGAATGGACTGCCTAAGGAGTTTGACACTGCAGTCCAAATCCTGGAGGCAGAGGACAACTCGGATCTGAGTGATGTCCTGGCCAGACTCTTGATTGCTGAAAGCAAGGATGAGTAGGAAGGATGATCGTACTAGAGCTGAGGACCACGGCTCTGCTCTTGCTGGACATGGCGGCACCCCCCATCGCGTCCAGGTCAGGCTCGTCGGGTCAGACCCACGGACAGGGACAAAGAGGACCTGCTACTACTGTGGTAACGCGGGTCACATTGCAAAGGATTGTCGCAAGAAGAAATCTGACAAAGCCTCCGGGAAGTATACTCCCAAGACCCAGCCGGGTAACAACGCCACAGTCGCCACTGCCTTCACCTGCTCGGGTGGCATTGCTGCACTCACTGATGAGGACTTGCCCCCTTTGATTGGTGAAGTGACTTGGATGCTGGACTCAGGTGCTTCCCACAACATCACGGGGGACCGCGATCTGCTTGTGAACATCAGACACCTGGATACACCACTCCAATTTTCAGGTTTGCTGACGGAGTGGGACATCGGGCAGAGTACGCTGGCGACGTCTTCCTGGAATCTGTAAATGGAGAGTGTGTTCAGCTGCAGAATGTCCATTATGTCCCTGCATCTGCCAGAAATCTCATCTCCCTCTCAAGCGTTATGCGGAACGGAGCTCAGATAGAATACTGGGACGACACACGTTGTATCTTTGCCAAGAATGGTGTGCGCATCGAAGCGGTTTGCATCAACGGCGTGTATGAGGTGGAGGGGATGGTGCCCGAGGCAGACATGCCAGTTGCTCCTCTTTTTACAGACGGTACTGTGTGTGCTGCCGTTGAGACGCCGGAGCTTTGGCATGCCAGGTTTGGTCATCCGGGGATGACAAACTTGGACACTCTGCAGGCCAAGCAGATGGTACATGGCATGAAGGTAGAAGCTGAGGCATTCAAGGACTTCAAGGATCCTTGCAAGGCGTGCGTGCTGTCAAAGCAGACCCGCGATCCTTTTCCTGCCAGTAAGTCAGCACCTGTGAAGGGATTGCTTCATGTGGACCTATGTGGTCCTATCACACCTGCTTCTTTAGGGCAGAGCAAGTACTTCCTGGGTGTGTTGGAGGACCACTCCAGGTACAGCTTTGTCATCATGCTGAAGACCAAGGACCAGGCATCAGCAGCCCTGCATGACCTCATTCTCATGCTGCAGACTCAACATGGCATCACTGTCAAGATAGTGCGCTCGGACAGAGGAGGAGAATTCTGCAATGGTGAACTCGCTGCCTTCTTTGCTTCCAGAGGGATTGTCCATCAAACCACAGCCCCTTACAGCCCCGAGAGCAATGGCGCGGCGGAGCGTTTGAACAGGACCCTAATGGAAAAGGTTAGGGCCCTCCTGCTTCACAGTGGTGCCCCCTTCTACCTTTGGGCTGAGGGCCTACCAGACAGCTAACACCTTAAGGAATGCCTCCCCAGTCAGTGGCCGGGAGCTTACGCCTCACCAGCTGCTGACAGGGTCAGTCCCAGAAGTATCCCACTTCAAGATTTTTGGGTGCAAGGCCTTTGCCCATGTGCCCAAGCTGAAGCGGGCAAGCTGGATGCTGTAAGCAGACCAGGTGTCTTCATTGGGTACGAGGTCAACTCCAAGGCATACCGGATCCTGGATCCAGACGGCAAGACTGTGCGTGTGGCTTAGGGATGTTACCTTCCATGAGGATGTCTTCCCATACAACACCGCCGACGGCCACCGGCCCCATATGAATGATGAGCCACTGTGCATTGTAGACATCAAGCTGGAACCTGATGAGGACCCAGTTAGTGCACCTTCTGGCACCTCACCAGCGGCACCCACTACCCCGACGAATGAAGCTGACAGTGAGGACGAAGACTTGCCCCCTTTGCACATGGATACTGACTCAGATGAGGAAGATGAGGACATTGCTCCACTGCCTACTCAAGATGCACCTCCTCCGCGGCGATCATCCAGACTCAGGCAGGCACCTTCAGAGTGGTGGGCCAGCTCAGCTGCTGTTGTTGAACTTCAGCCTGAGCAATGTCTGTGAAGAGAAGCTCTCGCAGGTCCCGAAGCTCAGCAGTGGAAGCTTGCAATGGATGAAGAGTATGCAGCTCTGCTCCACAACAAGACTTGGGAGGTTGAGGACAGACCCCTGGAACCAATGTACTCCCTGTCAAGTGGATCTTCAAGAGGAAGCGAGACGCTGCCGGTAACATCGAGCGCTACAAGGCTCGCCTGGTAGTTGTTGGATGCAGGCAGCGGGAGGGTCTCGACTACAATGAGATATATGCACCTGTAGGGAAGCACGCAACTCTGCGCACCCTCTTGGCTGTCACAGCTCACCGCGATCTTTGAACTGCATCAGCTGGACGTTGCCAACGCGTTCCTCAATGGGGAACTGGAAGAGGATCTGTGGATGCAGCAACCTCCAGGTTTTTGCAGTTGGGGGAAGCGACCGCGCATGCCAGTTGCGCAAGACTCTCTATGGTCTGAAGCAGAGCCCCCGTGCTTGGTATGCAAACTTGCGCTCCCAGCTGGAGGCCATTGGCTTTAATGCCTCTGTGGCCGACCCTGGATTGTTCATCATGATGGCTGGCTCTAGTGACTGGACCTATGTGCTCATCCATGTCGACGACATCCTGATTGCCGGTTTAGCGGAAGGAGTCACACTGGTGAAAACCAAGCTGGCTGAAGTCTTCAAAATCAAGGACATGGGGGAATCCTCCTTCTACCTTGGTATGGACATCATCAGGGGACAGAGGGAATGAAGACACTCCTCTTGACTCAGAAAAGGTATGTGGCTGACCTCATGGACAAGTTTGCCTCACATGCCAAGTCAAAGAAGGTGCCACTATCCCCAGCCACCAAGCTGACCAAGGCAGGAGAGCCTATGGACCAGACTGTTGTGAGCTACAGCGAGATCATTGGGTCTCTGATGTATCTTGCAGTGTGCACCAGGCCTGACCTCTCACAGTCAGTGGGAGCTTTGGCCAGGTACATGGCGAACCCCACTGAGGACCACCTGGCTGCTGCAAAGCATGTGTTGGCGTACATTTCTAGCACTCTGGACTATGGGTTGTTCTTTGGAGGCAGTGATCTGCTGGAGCTTCAGGGCTTCGCTGACTCAGACTTCGCTTGAGACACTGACACACGCAGGTCGACGACTGGCTACGCTTTCAGGCTGAATGGAGCTGTGGTCTCCTGGCAGAGCCGACTGCAGCCCACGGTGGCGCACTCCACCACAGAGGCTGAGTACATGGCTGCTGGTGGCAGCTGTCAAGGAAGCACTCTGGTTCAGAAAGCTTCTACCTGAGGTTGGAATGGTGCTAGGAGCAGTAACCTATCTACGGTGACAACCAAGCAGCGCCATTAAGCTGCTGAAGAACCCCATCTCCTGCGTGCGCACGAAGCATATTGATGTTGTGCACCACTTTGCGCGTGAGCGAGTGGCAAGGTCAGAGGTGACCTTCACCTACATCTCCACTGAGGAAATGGTGGCAGATGTACTCACTGAAATCCTGCCTAGGTGCAAGTTTGAGCTGTGCAGGCTCGGGTTGGGAGTTACCAACAAGTAGGAACATTCAGTCAGTCACGAGTGGGAGTGTTAGAAATATCAGTTAGCACTTGCCCTGTGATATTTTGATGTCGGACTAGACTTCATGTCATGCTAATTAGGTAAAGGAAAAACGCTGCCCCCAGGGGGATTCGAACCCTTGTCGAATCTCCGAATAGCTCATGGCGTTACACACCGAGCCAGTAGTACTATGCTGTGCTGTGTTTTGTGAGTACGAGATAGCGCTGGTGGCCAACCGGTACGTTACCCGCCGATGGCCGGTTTAAGGATGCTTCGCGGTAGCTACTGAAGGAATCTAACCGGTGGAATCTTCCAAAGATGCCTTCAGTAGATTCCCTCCCGAACAGTATAAAGGGGACTCACGAGAGCAGAGTACCACTTAACTCTCTCTCTGGTCCCCAGGTAAGATTTACTGTTCTGCTGCCATTACTATGCGTCTTCTTGCTATGATCTTTGGTGCTCCAGAAAGCTGAGACTCGCGCGCATCTGTTCGCGCGCATCTGACCGAGCGAATCTGTTCGCGCGCACCTGACTGCGCGCATTTGTTCAAAGCTAGTTGTTTAGCTTTGTTTGCAGCTCTCTCTTTTCTCTCTGCTTGATACTCTGACACTTAGTCCTAATTGCTTTGCTTAGATATTGAAGGCTCTTCGCCTGCTTCTTGTACATTGCCTGTTCCCACTTGTCAGTTCTAAGGCATTCGCCTCTCTTTGTAGTTGTTTTATTTCTGATGTAATTACCACTTACTCTCTCTCTGGTCCCCAGCCTATTTATTTTACAGCAAAGCATGTGTTGGCGTACATTTCTGGCACTCTGGACTATGGGTTGTTCTTTGGAGGCAGTGATCTGCTGGAGCTTCAGGGCTTCGCTGACTCAGACTTCGCTGGAGACACTGACACACGGAGGTCGACGACTGGCTACGCTTTCAGGCTGAATGGAGCTGTGGTCTCCTAGCAGAGCCGACTGCTGCCCACGGTGGCGCACTCCACCACAGAGGCTGAGTACATGGCTGCTGGTGCAGCTGTCAAGGAAGCACTCTGGTTCAGAAAGCTTCTACCTGAGTTTGGAATGGTGCTAGGAGCAGTACCTATCTACGGTGACAACCAAGCAGCCATTAAGCTGCTGAAGAACCCCATCTCCTGCGTGCGCACGAAGCGTATTGATGTTGTGCACCACTTTGCGCGTGAGCGAGTGGCAAGGTCAGAGGTGACCTTCACCTACATCTCCACTGAGGAAATGGTGGCAGATGTACTCACTAAAATCCTGCCTAGGTGCAAGTTTGAGCTGTGCAGGCTCGGGTTGGGAGTTACCAACAAGTAGGAACATTCAGTCAGTCACGAGTGGGAGTGTTAGAATATCAGTTAGCACTTGCCTTGTGATATTTGATGTCGGACTAGACTTTCATGTCATGCTAATTAGGTAAAGGCAAAACGCTGCCCCCAGGGGGAATCGAACCCTTGTCGAATCTCCGTATAGCTCATGGCGTTACACCACTGAGCCAGTAGTACTATGCTGTGCTGTGTTTTGTAAGTACGAGATAGCGCTCGTGGCCAACCGGTTGTTACCGCCCGATGGCCGGTTTAGGGATGCTTCGCGGTAGCTACTGAAGGAATCTACCGGTGGAATCTTCCAAAGATGCCTTCCGTAGATTCCCTCCGAACAGTATAAAAGGGGACTCACGAGAGCAGAGTACCACTTACTCTCTCTCTGGTCCCAGGTAAGATTTACTGTTCTGCTGCCATTACTGCGTCTCTTGCTATGATCTTTGGTGCTCCAGAAAGCTGAGACTCGCGCGCATCTGTTCGCGCGCATCTGACCGAGCGAATCTGTTCGCGCGCACCTGACTGCCCGCATTTGTTCAAAGCTAGTTGTTTAGCTTTGTTTGCAGCTCTCTCTTTCTCTCTGCATTGATACTCTGACACTTAGTCCTAATTGCTTTGCTTAGATATTGAAGGCTCTTTGCCTGCTTCTTGTACATTGCCTGTTCCCACTTGTCAGTTCTAAGGCATTCGCCTCTCTTTGTAGTTGTTTCATTTCTGATGTAATGACCACTTACTCTCTCTCTCTGGTCCCCAGCCTATTTATTTTACAGGATTGTGAAGCGATGATGTTCTTGAGCTCATCACAAGCTTTTGGAATGTTGAGGAGGAGGAGGGGGAACCCTTGCAGCCTTGGCCCTTGGGTGGAGGCGTTGGCCTAGGAAGGAGAGGGTTATAGACATAGGGGCGGTGGTCAGAGATAAAGCCAGAGGGTAGGGAGAATGGAGGAAGTGGCTGTGAGAGGGCTAGGAGGGAGTTTGAAGCAGCCAGCGGTCAAGCCTACCGCCCGATGAGGCTGGGATGCTCCAATGTGTGAAGTCTTTGGCAGTCGGGTGCGTGTTCCTCCAGATGTCTTGTAGGCTGTAGGTATTCATGATGTCTGCAAGGGGAGGTGCCCCCTGCATGCGACTCATGGGGGTCAATATTGAGTCTGTGAGGAGGGTAGAGTCCGCATCGAGGGGGTCAAGAATGCAGTTGAAATCACCAACAACGAGAAGGAGGCGTCCCGTCAGTGGGAAGGTTGGGACGCACGCAGTGAAAAAAGAAGTCTTCTCTGTCAGCAGCTTGGGCCGGAGCATAGACGCACAAAATGGTGATGACGGAGTCACCAATTTTTTTTTTTTTTTTCAATGAAAGCATCGATGCCTAGAATGCGGCCTGTTGGACCTAGGATAGGTCTTAGGACGGGATCTGTGATGGGGCAGTGAGGGCTTAATATCAGGATGATGCCTTCAGTGTGCCCTGTACCAGGGCAAAAGAAAAATCTTGGCGCCTGGCCAGATTCGCCCCGCGCCTGGGAGGTGTTGAAGAAGGTCCTCGGGGGTGATGAGGTTGTCGTTACTTTTCAGTGAGCACTGCCATATCCACTCGCGTTTCTCGAAGCCAAGAAATGTGCTCAAAGAGTTTAAGGGGTGCAAGTCCTTGCGCGTTGTTGCAGACAAAGGTACTCCTAGGAGGGGCATGCTGTGCATTCATGTGTGTTATCCCCTGGTGTGATCCCGGCTTGTGTTGCCGCTGATATTTAAGCGTGCAGATTTGCGGGTTGACCTAGGGAACATTTCAGAGAGAGAGGTGCTGGGAAGAGAGACTGCCCACCAGGGCTGTTGGTCTTCTGGGACTGTCCGAGTTCTCTTGCGAGAGTGGACAGCCTGTTGAAGAGGGACGGCCTGTGAGGGGTGAACGGCCTGAAGAGAGGAGGTGGCACGGTGAGGGGGGGAAGCTTGAGCGGGGGAGGTTGCCTGCAGAGGGGGAGTGGCTGAGCGCCACCAATGTGCGTTGTCAGCATGTGAAGTGGAAGAGGGGGTGGCAGGAGGAGTTAAGAGAAGGGGAGAAGGAGCAGGGACGGGGGGAGGTGGGATCTGGGGGGGTGTATGCTCCAAGGGCCGAGTGGATGCAGGCTGGAAGTAGAAAGCGAGGGGAAGATGAGGGAGAGGGAGGAGTAGGGAGGAGCAGGGGGGCCAAGTCCTCGCGTGGGGATGGAGGGGGAGGAAGAGAAGAAGGGGAGGGGATGAGAGGGATATAAAAGGGTTCGGAGAACTCTTCGTTGTCATCGCTGTCACTATCAATAATAGGTTGGATGCCAAATCGAAGGGGGGCTTGGCTGCAGTCGCCCCTGCAGCTGGGACACGAGGAGTGTCCTATAGTGAACCAAGTCGTGATGCATGTGAAGTGGAAGGAGTGCGCACAAGGTGTCCAATAAGGGGGCTCAGTGTTAGAATATCAGTTAGCACTTGCCCTGTGATATTTGATGTCGGACTAGACTTCATGTCATGCTAATTAGGTAAAGGAAAAACGCTGCCCCCAGGGGGATTCGAACCCTTGTCGAATCTCCGAATAGCTCATGGCGTTACACACCGAGCCAGTAGTACTATGCTGTGCTGTGTTTTGTGAGTACGAGATAGGCCTGGTGGCCAACCGGTTGTTACCGCCCGATGGCCGGTTTAGGGATGCTTCGCGGTAGCTACTGAAGGAATCTACCGGTGGAATCTTCCAAAGATGCCTTCCGTAGATTCCCTCCCGAACAGTATAAAAGGGGACTCACGAGAGCAGAGTACCACTTACTCTCTCTCTGGTCCCCAGGTAAGATTTACTGTTCTGCTGCCATTACTGCGTCTCTTGCTATGATCTTTGGTGCTCCAGAAAGCTGAGACTCGCGCGCATCTGACTGAGCGAATCTGTTTGCGCGCACCTGACTGCGCGCATTTGTTCAAAGCTAGTTGTTTAGCTTTGTTTGCAGCTCTCTCTTTCTCTCTGGCTTTTGATACTTCTGACACTTAGTCCTAATTGCTTTGCTTAGATATTGGAAGGCTCTTTTGCCTGCTTCTTGTACATTGCCTGTTTCCCACTTGTCAGTTCTAAGGCATTCGACCTCTCTTGTAGAGTTGTTTTTCATTTCTGATGTAAATGATTCCACTTACTCTCTCTCTGGTCCCAGCCTATTTATTTTACACTCGGGTCCCAAAGGGGTTGAGACGAATGGGGACTCCAGCAAAGCGGATCATGCTGGGTGTTTGATAGAGAGTCCAGATCGGCTGGTGGCTGGGAGGGTGGTGGAAACTCAGTGATGGCGGAGAGAGGTAAGGAAGGGGTGTGGGAGGGACGTCGGGTGGCCAGGTGGGGCATGGAGGAAGAGGGAGGGACAGCGGAGAGGAAGAGAGGAGGGAGGTGAAAAAGAAGGGGAACAGGGATGGGAACAGGAGGAGTCTGGTTTGGCTCTTTTTTTTTTTTTTTTTCTTTTTTTATTACATAGGGAGGCACACAGGAAAGGGGAACATCTGATAACGCCACCTAGCCCTATGTGACCGAAGAGGAGACAGGAAAGAAAACCACCAACAGAAGAAGACTACGAGGACATAGACCAAAAGTCCGCTAAAGACAAACGAATGCAGATAGAGACAAAGGACGACGAAAAGACTAGGGACTGTAAAGAGACCGAGGGACACAAACTAATTAATTACTATGAGGTTACCAGGACAAAGGACTAAGGGCCTTCCGAGCACCCCGCCACCCCCACCTCCAATCCCTTGAGATGGCGGCAGCAACCAGCATAGCAGCTGCTGCATCAGAGATGGGTCGTGGGGTTGTGAAGCGATGGGTCTGCGAGGGGAGGAAGGGGCGGCGGAGATAGGAGGGACTTGAGCTGGGGTAGAGGGAGACCTCTGGATGAGATGTAGTTAAAGGGGGCTGGAGAGAGGGATGAGGATAATAGAGGGGGAGCGATGGAGGAGGAAGGAATCTTGGACGGGGAAGATGGAGACTCTGCTAGTGCAGAGTTAGAGGGAGAGCGGAGAGGGGGGAAAGGATGCTGTAAAAGGAGATTGTGCGGGTACTAAAGCTGTTGCTGTCGGGTGTGCATAACCTGAGAATCTGGCTGCATTACTGGTGGTGTCAAAACATCTGCTGCTCGTAGGAAGATCCGATCCTCACTACCCGGGTTACGGTGGCAAAGCTGTGTAAGCCAGTGCGTGTTAAAGCAAGTGATGCTGATATCTGTCGCCAATGCAGCGGGTGCTAAAAGCCGAGACCAGATGTTGCTGCGTTCGTTGGTGGCTGAACCAAGGCTCTTACTGCAGGTGCCTGTGCTAGTGCAGCTTGGTTGTGTAATGGAGTCATTTTTTTTTTTTTTTTTTTGAGCCTGTTAGCTACTGATGCTGATGCTGTTGCTGGAGCTTGCGGTTGATGCTGCTGAGGGAGGTTTGAGCTGATGCTTGATGCTGATCCTGATTTTTTTTTTTTTTTTTTTTTACAAAGAGGGGGAACCAGGAAAAGGGGCGCAACTGATCCTGGTGCCCTGAGGTTGCTGAGGGTGCTGATGATGGTGATAGCACTGTGGATGATGCTGATGCTAATGCTGTGTTGCTTGGTCTGATGCTGATGCTGAGGCTGAGGGAGCTGGAGCTGATGCTAGAACTAATAACAGAGCTAATGTAAAATTGCTGACTCTGAGTCCCTCATGCTGAGACTGAGGCTAAGGCTCTGAGGCTGCTGATGCCTGAGGCTGAGAGAGCTGGAGCTGATGCTAGAGGCTGAAATACTGATGCTGATGCTGATGCTGAGTCTTGAGTGCTGTGGCTGTGCTGAAAGGCTTGAGGCTGAGGCTGAGGCTGAGGCTGCGATGTTGGTACTGCTGAAGCCGAAACAATGCTTGGAGTGGAAAGGTGGCAACTGATGTTAGTTGCTGAATCTAATGGTGGCTTGTTGCTCTTGATGGGAAGTCAATGCTAAGGGTAACAGATGCGTGGAGAAGGAGCTGATGCTGAAGAAGTTGCTTGAGAGTGTGCCTGCTTCCTGGTGCTGTAGCTGCGGCTTAGATCTAATTCTGGCCTTGGGTGATAGTGTGATGAGCTGCCTGTTGGATCTGACTGGTGGAACTACCCCTGTTGACCGACGGCAGACAAGCTCCTGCTAATGGTCGTTAGAGGCGGTAATCAAGGAGACATAACTAGAGGAACTCACCACGAGGGGCAGAAATAGCGACAGTACTGCAGTCCCTACAAGGTTTGCTTAGGGCCAAAGGCAACGCCAAAAATACTGAGGAATCGAACGCTCACTACCCCCGTTCCTACTCTCGCAAAGGTAGGGTCGATACAGCAAGGGTACTGTAGATCACAGAAGGGATGTAGACACACCACATTTGGTAACTTCAGCTGCGTTCCCTGCGATTAACGCTGCCGCCCTCATGTTATAACAGTCGCCGGTCAAGATGTAAACCCTACAACCGCTCTATCTTCTCACAACACATTCACCGTTCGTATGCAAGCCAGGTAAGAAGAGCAAAAAGTCATCAACCCTACCCCCTCCAATCTTCGGATCGTGGGCTCAATATAGAAACAAAAGGATTGGAACCCGGCCCAAGAACTTAAGATGGTATGGGGTGCGGAGCGACTACCTTTTGGATGACCGGGCAATAGACACTAGTCTGGATCGGGCAGGGAGATGGGTAGCGAGGGAAATGAATATGCCACCCCCACCGATCTTTTGACCATGATTGGGGTACCGTCCTTATAAACTTCTGACAGGTGACCAGGAGACCTGATACCGCAGCCATGGAACTGCAATCGCCCATAGGCCCAGCGCTCCCTACAAATCCCAGAGACCCCAATTCCCGTTTGGACCCAGCCCAGCCCTAGTTCTAGACCTTGATCTAGACCCTGCCCCAGATCCCTCGCCATTACCCGGATCTAGAAGACCTTCGCTCTAGACCTGACCCAGACCCGCCATTCCCGAGCTCTCACGCACACTCGATCTAGACCTGAATAGGTCAGCCCAAGCCCAAGCTCTAGGCCCCGATCTTGACCCTTGACCTAGATCGAGCCCCAAGCCCAAGATAATGACCTGCCCGCAGATCAGTAATCGGTTCCTCGATATTGGATCACAGCACTCGATCAACGTCCGATCTAGGGCTAGATCTGGACCAAAGATCAAGGTCCAAAGATCTGCGCTAAAAGATCCCAGATCAAAGATCTAGATCTTGGAAGACTAGTCTCTGTCTTCATTGCACTTTGTCTGCCCAACAGTACTTTGGTTTTTCGCATTTGCTTCCAGTTGTCTTTCTTCCTTTTCTGGTTGGCCTCCCTGCTTTTGGTTGTTTTTGCGTTTTCTCCTTCAGTTATTTCGGCTTTCCCTAGTTCAGTTTCCAGCCCCCTTATTTGCCTCCTTAGTTCCCCTGAGTTGCCCTTCTCTACAGTCTCCCCCACACCCCCCCTCCTCCCCCTTCCTTTTCTCTTAGTATTCTGGCAATAGTTTTCCTTTTAGTTCTCCTTAGTTTTGCATCTCCTTCTTTCAGTCTCTGATCCGGATGACGGTTGAGGTTTGCAATGTTTATGGCCCCTACTCCCCTTCCAAAATAGGTCTTTTTTCTTAGTTAGTCTAGCCCTCTCGGTTAGGCTTGCCTGTTTTTGGCTTCTTTCTTGCTCTCTGGTTTGTTTGTCTTCTGGTTCTGTCCTCCTTTTGTATGTCCGCTTTACGTCGCCCAGGGTGGGTGTCCGTCCTTAGTTCCTTGCGTTTCTTGTCTTCTTTCTTTGTGCTTTCTCGCTTGTCACAAAGGGCTAGTTTTATCAGTTGCGCCTTTTCCTTGGTTCCCCACTTTGTAAAAAAAAAAAAAAATTGGTCTGGGCGGATTTTTTCAACGCCCAAGCGCGGTCTATTGGGGGGAATTCACGCCCAGACCAAGTGGGTTGTGTGTGGCAGGGGGGTGGGGGGGGGGGGTGGGGGTGTGTTGTGAAAGTTAAATGGATGCGGTGGTAAGTTGTAGCAAGTTTGGTGATGGGGGGAGAGTCGGGGTGTGGTTATGTGTGATGTGGTGGGGGTTGAGTGTGGTTTGGTAGTGAAGAAGGGAAGGTGTCGAGTGTGTTGTTTTGGAGGGATTTACTGGCCCCTAATTAGAACCCTCGGTCTAGGCGACTCGCATCGCCCTGGCCAGGTGTCGTAGGTTGTGGTGGTGGGGTGGGGGT